>BJFM01003313.1:0-15883 GCA_016586285.1 Arothron firmamentum | reverse complement strand
GGGGGGGAGAGAAAGGTGGAGGTGTGGAGGCCTGTGGTGGTCATTTGACCCGGCTGATGCAGGATGGAACGAGCGCAGCGGCTGAGCATGGCTGCCTGGGACACCTGCTGCCCCCTCCCCCCCCGAGGCTGAGTCCGGCCCTGGGTGGAGGTGTTGGAGGTGAACCGGCCTTCCTCTGCTCTCAGAGGCATGCAGGCCCGCAGGCGCAGCGTTCCACACGCTGGCCTGCTGCAGGTGTGGGCCAGCAACAGTCAGCAACAACAGGCAGCAGCAGTCAGAGCAGCAACAGTCAGAGCAGCAGTCAGAGCAGCAACAGTCAGAGCAGCAGTCAGAGAAGCAACAGTCAGAGCAGCAGTCAGAGCAGCAACAGTCAGAGCAGCAACAGTCAGAGCAGCAGTCAGAGCAGCAACAGTCAGAGCAGCAGCAGCAGAGCAGCAACAGTCAGAGCAGCAGTCAGGGCAGCAACAGTCAGAGCAGCAGCAGTCAGAGCAGCAGCAGTCAGAGCAGCAACAGTCAGAGCAGCAGCAGTCAGAGCAGAAACAGTCAGAGCAGCAACAGTCAGAGCAGCAGCAGTCAGAGCAGCAACAGTCAGAGCAGCAGTCAGAGCAGAAACAGTCAGAGCAGCAGCAGTCAGAGCAGCAACAGTCAGAGCAGCAGTCAGAGCAGCAACAGTCAGAGCAGCAGTCAGAGCAGCAGCAGTCAGAGCAGCAACAGTCAGAGCAGCAACAGTCAGAGCAGCAGCAGTCAGAGCAGCAACAGTCAGAGCAGCAGTCAGAGCAGCAGTCAGAGCAGCAACAGTCAGAGCAGCAACAGTCAGAGCAGCAGCAGTCAGAGCAGCAACAGTCAGAGCAGCAACAGTCAGAGCAGCAGCAGTCAGAGCAGCAACAGTCAGAGCAGCAGTCAGAGCAGCAGTGTTGCTCCAGCCTGTGGTGGGTGTTTCCTGCCCAGCAGCTCGGAGGCCCTGACGTGGACGCTGCTGTTTTGGTAAATCCAGATGTTTGCCTGACCTCAACCCTCTAATCACACCCGAGTGTCAGCAGTGACACATGAGCGGGCGTGGCTCCACAAACAAACACAACCCTTTCCATCCGCCCCTCCACCCATCCACAGGGGGCGGAGCCTATCCCGGCCGCCGTCGGGGGGGCCGACACAGAAGGCAAACTGTGCCAGGAAGCCAGAGAACCCAGCCAGAACCGGCTCAGAAAGGCCCCCTGGCCCCCGGCCCCCGGGCAGCTGCTGGTGACAAACGGCCATCGTGGCTAACAGTGGTGGTAAAAGTCGCTGCGGTCAAAAGGGTTTTGACCTCAGGTAAGATTTAAGCTAGCCTTAGCCAGCCACGCTCGCTACCTAGCACTAGCGTTGCGCGGTGACGTGTGAGGTGGAAGGGCTCAACGGTTTTGCTCCGTTCCTCCTTCTGTTACTTCTTTGTCGTTCTTCATGTCGGGGGTGAACCAGCAGGAGCTGGACGTGGTGTTCAGGCTCCGTGAAGCCTACAGAGTGGACGAGTGGGTTCAACTCAGCGTGGAAGAATGTGGCCAGATAAGACGACCTTGACTGGTTAGGAAAGGTGACGCCGCTGTAAAAAGCAGCAGCTTGACTCGTGGGCAAACATCTGGCCCTGACCTCTAACCTGCCTGAAATGTCACACCTGCACGACAAACCCACCAACCCCCCCCCCCTCGGACACCCACTCACTGGAAACAGGAAGAAGCCTTTCACCGATATGGCACGTCTCTGCACGGAAGGAAGCAAAACAGCTGACCAAAGACCCCGGAGAAGGACCTCCTGGGGCCACCAGGGTAGCGACCCCAAAGACCAGTGGTCCCAGTACAGAAGCTGGTGGGACGCCTGGTGAGTCAGAGTCGGATCAATCACACAGTTCATGTCAGGCCGAGGTCATGACAGGACGGGTCATGTGGACCGTGAAGGAGTGAGGACAAGCGTGAAGATGGACAAGCGTCTCAGCTTCTTATCTGCGCTCCGCAGAACAACCTGCTACACCTGCTCCGCCTGCGTGGAGCCCGGACAGGGCTGCTTCAGCCCTGACTGGAGCTCTGCTCGGTGGCTGTTTGTGTGTCTTCTGACTCATCCGGTGTGACGGTGAAGGTGTGGGAACCCTCAGGGGTCACTTCTTAGACCCCTCCTGGTGTTAGTTGACAGGATGTGTGACATCAGCTCATGCTAGTCATCATTTCCTGTTTGTGCAGATGACTGTTGGTGCTGTTGTTGTTTTCATCCACACGGACCAGCAATTACACAACAATGAGCTGCCAGCCTGAAGAGCCCAAGGTCCTCAAACCAACAACCACATGACTGTGAGCAAACCTTCACCAGGACCAGGCTCCTGCTGGACAGATGGGTAAAGGAGGAGGAGAAGGGCAGATAGGGCAGGGCAGGAAAGGAAGAGAAGGACAGACGCTTACATCATCATGCAGATATAGTAATTACACAGCAGAACTGGAGAGGAGAGGAGAGGAGGAGAGGAGAGAAGAGGAGGAGAGGAGAAGGAGAGGGGAGGAGGAGAGGGGAGGAGAGAAGAGGAGGAGAGAAGGAGAGGAGAGGAGAGGGGAGGAGGAGATGATAGGAGAGAAGGGGAGGACAGGAGAGGAGAGGAAGAGATGATAGGAGAGGAGAGGAGGGGTGAACAGGTCCGGGCCAGGTTTTCTCTGCTACCTTCTCCTGGGCTCCTTCTTCTCTTGGTGAAAGCGTTTGTCTGGTGGGACACAAAGGCCGGCCTGAATCTGGCCCTGGAGATCTGGACTGACCCACCGCTGCAACAGGTGGGACGACACCTGTCAGGTGATCATGTCTCTGCCCCAGCAGCCTCGGCCCAGAGCAGCACGCCTTTCAAGCGGAGCCAATGGCCGCGAGCCCCCCACCCCCTCCACAGATCCATTTTAAAGTTCTTATTTCTGGGTCTAACGGCCCCGCCCTCAGACCTCTGCGTGGTCACTCACTCAGGTCAGCTGACCGCTGACTCCCTTCGACGTCCTGGTCTCATCAGGAGCCCCTCAGATGTGGAGGGAGGTCACACAGGTACGCAGAGGTCACCAACATGCCCTAGATGTACCCCCACCCATCTTCACCTGCTCCATGTTTTATTCACCCACGCCGGGGACGTGTCCCCTTCAGTTGGACTTTCTTTCAGACCACGTCCAGAATGGTCCCTGCACACACACACGTCATCACACCAACTCCATTCAAGTGCGGGGTGAACACACACACCTCTCCTCAGTGGCATACACACATTTTAATGGATTTTTCATTTCTGTAATTATTCAAAAGTCAAATGAAATGCAGATGAATGCAGGTGGAAAAGAGTGAGGAACCTCCTGCATGAGCTCAACACAGCACAAACATCTGGGCTCTTTCCTGGTAAGTTGGCTGTGGCGCCCTCTAGCGTTTTGATCTGGAAACGCCGCAGGTCAAAGGTTAATGCCGCAGTAATAACAAACCGCAGCGTCTCAGCTGGGTGCAGACGCAGGCCTGCCCACAGACCTGCTCAGCACCTGCTGGACCACCGGGTAGAGTTTATAACAGCCCTCGATGCAGGTGCGGACCCCCGCCGTCAGAGTGTCCTCGGCCATCTCTCCGTCCGACTGCAGTCCAGAGATCTGGTTGAGGCTGGGCAGGAAGGCCACCGTCAGGCTGCCCTGGCTGCCGCTGCCCACCGAAGCCCGGCGACTCTCCTCGCCGTAAGAAGGGTCGGCCACGTAAGAGGCGCCGTCCTGGCGGATGGAGCATCCCAACACCAGATCGTACATCTCGATGCCGGCATCGGCCAGCGCCAGAGAAGCACATGTGATGGCGTGGGCCAGGACGGAGCCGCCGTTCTCCAGAACCATCATGTTGACCTCGATCTGAGAGCGGGGATACTTGTGGAGGCACACGGCGGGCTGCAGGCTCTCCTGCAGCATCATGGAGAAGTCCCGCTCCTGGCTTCCCTGGATCCAGGAACCCCTCTCCGGGCAGGAAAATGGGGCAAAGCGCATGTCGGTGGTCAACCTGGACAAAAACAAACACTGTTAAGCAAATCCTGAGGCAAGAGTTTAACAAAATAACATTAACACGTGCAAGGCCTATTAAAGATGTAACTAAAGATTTTAAACACACACACACACACACACACACACACACACACACAAATACATTTATTCCAGTGAATGAATAAAGATACGTGCCTCCCACATTTCATATCAGTCTCGTCTTTCCTCTCTGTTTCTCTGGGTCCGTAAACGCAGCACATCAGCTTGGTGCTCCCGGCCTCCATGTACGCGGAGCCTTTCGCCTGGCTCACCAGCCCGCAGCGAACAAACACCGGCCTCACGTCCACCTGGTCCCGCTGCCGACGGTCTGCCCTCGGGCCCTGCGGGGACACGACGTCCGCTGGCTTGCACAGAAACAGCGAGGGGCTCTGGGAGACCTCTGGCCCGCGCACACGCCTGGTGTCCGTCGGCATGGCGTCCAAACAGGAAGTGAAGCGCTCGTGGAGCAGCACTTAAACGCGTCCCCAGGAAACACTAGCGAACGGAAAGGATTCCGCGGTTCCGTGACGGCTACGGAAGTTGCATCAGTGACAACAAACGGCTGCAGCGTTAACAAATATTAATTTGAAAGCGAGGTTACAACTCAAAATCATCGATTGTCACAAGGTTAATATGTGACGCGGTTGGGACACAAAAGTTGAATGAAATCAATAAAAATAATACCAGAAAATATCATGAATGAATAGGTTACAGGCGTCTATCGGGGGCGAACATATAACCGCTGTTGTTAACTGATATTCCGGCCCTCCAGCACTCTTTTCTTTACTCTTGTAAACGGTGACATCGGCCTTTTCCATTGCATCAGCCCAGGAAGTCCGAGCCACCGTGGAGGCGCGCTGAAAAATGAGTGACAGCACATCTGACCAATAGAAATGGACGGTGGCGGCCGCAGTGGCCGAGCTAGACCAATAAGGTTCCCCTGTGGGCGTGGCCAAGCCCTCCCAGAGCCCTACGTCTTCACTGTAGAGCAGCGTGGGATTAAAGGTGTGTTTTTACTGAGCGGTCGAGCAGTCATTCTGTCAAAAAGGCGACTTGTGTAAGTATGGCGCTTGGCTTCGCTGCTGTGGCCGCTCTGTCTTAGGCGCAGCGTCTGCTGCATCGTGAGGCTGAGGTTCATGTTAGAGTTGTGTGTAAAGTGTCTGTTGGTAGCAGCTAGCTTGCTCGGCTAACGTTAGCCGAACAAGCTAGCGCGTCTGCTCCGGTCGGCTGCACTTTGCTGCTTTCTGGAGGCATTTAAATGCTGTCGGGCTGACACGGCTGGGCCCAGTGGATGCCTCTGTATGCGGGGCGGAGGTAGTCTCTCACCTGTTCCAGTGAATCTCCCCATTTCATCCGTGTTGGCACTGAAGAAGCGAGGTGAATCACCTGGATGCCGCTGGCAGGCTTCGGTTTGCTTGAGGGGGACACTGTCTGCCGTCAGTTGTTAAAAAGACCACTTTGTCCGCTGTTTTTGTTATTTACATCAGCAGGTTTTTTCCTTCACCTTAAATTTCCATCCCATCGCCACCCGGACGCCCCGGCGCTGCGTGGTTGCCAGCAGGCGCGTGTGTAGTCAGGATGGGGATGCTGGCTGTTGACGGTGTGTGTGCTGGCCCCGGGGACCTGACGGGATCAGCTGTGCTCCTCTGGCAGTCACGTGACCAGCCGGAGCGCACCTCGGCTGTGTTGCCTTTGAGGTGGCTGATATTTGGCTGGTGGCGGGTGAGGCTGCCTCTGTGCCCCTGAGCACAGCTTCCGGGGCCAGGGGAACATGGCGTGAGGCTGTGGAGTGTCTGAATCTTTGTATCTGTTCCCTGTAAGAATCCAGCTAGTTTTCCAGCTGTGTGTCCACTCTGTTCTGGCCGTAGAAATCTGTGAGGCCTCCACTTGTTTCCAGAAGATTCCGGTGCTGTTTTGCAGTAAGATCAAAGACTCAGATCAAATAGATCAAAGGTGAGATTAGAGGAGCTTAGTAAGCAGCGAGCAAGGGGCTTTGATGCAGGTCAACATACTTGGCCTTCCCCAAACACAAAAGAGGAGCTTCGGGAGTCACCCATCAACTAGAAAAGTTCCCGCGGGTGCCGACTGATGCCGACTTCTCTCTCCATGGAACATCTCTCTAAAACAGGGATGTCCAACCGGGTCCACAAAGGGCCGTGTGGCTACAGGTTTTGGTTCCAAACAATCAAGCACACACAGTTTGACCAATCAGCTGTCTGCAGACTGGATCAGGTGATTAAATGACTTCAGTCAGGTGTGCTGTTGCTTGGTTGGAACCAAAACCTGCAGCCACACGGCCCTTTCTGGACCCGGTTTGACACCCCCTGTTCAGACCCAGCCGGTGTCCAGGGTCCTTCCTCCCCACAGCTGCCTGACAGCTGGAAGAGGCTTTGGCTCTCAGAGCAGCTAGAAAGCCAGTGGGGCTTTTCAGGAGCGAGCAGACGCATCTCCAGACGGAGAGGGACAGCCTCCGTCCTGAGGTGGAGCGCTGGCGCTGAGCTGCAGACCCGAGCAGCTGAGGAGCGGGGAGGTTCTGACCTCCAGGGGGAGGGGGGGCAGGGGAGCGCAGCTTCTCACCTCCCCTCCAGCGTCGTCCTGCTGCTCCGTCTCCTTAGCCTGAAAGGTGCAGCAGGTCTCCACACGACGCTGCGCTGCACCCAGGACGTGCTGCTGCGCTGCGGCTGAGGGGCCCCAGCCAGGGACCCACGCCCTGCTCTCGTCCCCGCAGACCCGTGCACAGGTTGGCGGTGATGAGCTGCGGCCTGACCGCGTGCTTCCTGCCTCCCCAGAGAGCCGGCCCAGAATGGATTCCACGATGACCGCAGCTCAGATTCGCCAGAAGTTCATCGACTTCTTCATCCGCCACGAGCACAGCTACGTGCACTCGTCGGCCACCGTCCCGCTGGACGACCCCACGCTGCTCTTCGCCAACGCGGGCATGAACCAGGTAGGAGCCGCCCTCCGACCCCGCCGGCGCCAGCCTGAGGGCAGCTCTGACGGGCTCTCCTGCGCCTTCTCTCCAGTTCAAGCCCATCTTCCTCAACACCATCGATCCGTCCCACCCGATGGCCAAACTCCGCCGGGCCGCCAACACCCAGAAGTGCATCCGTGCAGGCGGCAAACACAACGACCTGGACGATGTGGGGAAGGACGTCTACCATCACACCTTCTTCGAGATGCTGGGCTCCTGGTCTTTCGGAGACTACTTTAAGGTATCCGCCTGTCCACCCTCAGACCCTGGACTGACCCACTGACCTGGACAGTCCAGGGTCAGTGGGTCCACCTCAGACCCTGGACTGTCCAGGTCTCTGGGTCTACCTCAGACCCTGGACTGAGGTGGACCTGCAGAGGCAGGACTTCCCTGGACCAGCGCTCAGATGCTGGAGGTGCTGCTCCTCCTGAAAACGCCTCCTTGTGTGCAGCACCTGGCCTGTAAGATGGCCCTGGAGCTTCTGACTCAGGAGTTTGGGATTTCCATCGAGCGTCTGTATGTCACCTACTTTGGAGGCGATGAGGAGGCGGGCCTGGAGGCCGACCTGGAGTGCAAACAGATCTGGCTGGATTTAGGGTGAGCAGGCCCGCCTCTGCCACTCTGACAGCTGTCCCCTGCTCTAATGAGCTTCTGCTCTGGGGTTTCCAGAATGGACGAGGCCCGCATCCTGCCCGGCAGCATGAAGGACAACTTCTGGGAAATGGGCGACACGGGGCCCTGCGGTCCCTGCAGCGAGATGCACTACGACCGCATCGGCGGGAGGGACGCCGCCCACCTGGTCAACATGGACGACCCCAACGTCCTGGAGGTCTGGAACCTGGTCTTCATCCAGTTCAACAGGTAGCAGGAGCTGCTGGCCCCTTCGGGCCCTGGACTCGCCCAGCGCTGCTGTGTTGGAGGAAAGGCGGATGCTGAGTTGTCTGTCCCTCCGTCTGCAGGGAGTCTGAAACGGTCCTGAAGCCTCTGCCCAAGAAGAGCATCGACACGGGCATGGGCCTGGAGCGGCTGGTGTCTGTGCTGCAGAACAAGATGTCCAACTACGACACGGACCTCTTCCTCCCCTACTTTGAAGCCATTCAGAAGGTGGGAGCAGCCGGCTGACGGTGCACTTCCCGACAGTTCCAGTTGTCTGTCTGGAACACCTGGGACGTCCAGGCTGAGGTGGAGTGGGCTGTCGTGGCAAATAAAGCATCTTTGTCTGATCTTGTTTCCAGGGTACAGGCGCTCGGCCCTACACCGGTAAAGTGGGCGCTGAGGATGTGGACGGCATTGACATGGCCTACCGCGTCCTGGCTGACCACGCCCGCACCCTCACCATCGCCCTGTCGGACGGCGGTCGCCCTGACAACACAGGAAGAGGGTGAGGCAGGCTGGGGCCAGGGGCCCCAGGCAGGCTGGAGCCAGGGGCCCCAGGCAGGCTGGAGCCAGGGGCCCCAGGCAGGAGGAGGGTGCAGCTGCTGATGCTCTGTTGTCTGCCGCCACCTTCAGGTACGTGCTGAGGAGGATCCTGCGCCGAGCTGTCCGCTACTCCCACGAGAAGCTGGGGGCTCAGAGGGGGTTCTTTGCCTCGTTGGTGGACGTGGTGGTCAAATCTCTGGTGAGGTCTTCAGAGGGGGGGTCCCATCCAGCCCCCTCCTGTCCGCTCTCACCTCTGGACCTGCCTCTCCACCCAGGGCGACGCCTTCCCGGAGCTGAGGAAAGACCCCGAGATGGTGAAGGACATCATCAACGAGGAGGAGGTGCAGTTCCTGAAGACGCTCAGCAGAGGGCGCCGCATCCTGGACCGCAAGATCAACAGTCTGGGCCACTCCAAGACCGTCCCAGGTAAATGTCCAGGTAGAAGACCAGCAGGGCCCTCCGCACCAAGGCCCTGCTCACGGACAGCTGCCGGGTGTGTGTGTGTGTGTGTGTGTGTGTGTGTGTGTGTGTGTGCGTGCGTGCGTGCATGCGTGCATGTGTGTGTGTGTGTGTCCAGGTGACACTGCATGGCTGCTGTACGACACCTACGGGTTCCCTCTGGACCTGACGTCCCTCATCGCTGAGGAAAAGGGCCTGACCGTGGACCTGTCCGCCTTTGAGGAGGAGAAGAAGGCGGCACAGGTGGGTGCTCACCTTCGTCTGGCTCCGCCCCCTAAAACCACACTGACGTTCCTGCTGCCCTGCTTTGCTTGGACGCCTGGTCCTCAGGACGTCTGGTCCTCAGGATGTCAGACCTGCAGAGGGGCTGAGTCTGCCTAGGATCTGAGGATTCACCTGTGTGTGTGTGTGTGTGTGTGTGTGTGTGCGTGTGTGCGCGTGCGTGCGTGCAGCTAAAGTCCCAGGGGAAGGGTGCAGGTGGTGAGGACCACATCATGTTGGACATTTATGCCATCGAGGAGCTCCGGAACAAGAAGGTGGCCGTCACAGACGATTCTCTCAAGTACAGATACGCCTCTGACGACAGCGGCAGCTACGGTCAGCCTCTGCCCCGCCCTGCTCTGGGCCTGCTTCAGCATGCTCAGTGTGTGTGTGTGTGTGTGTGTGCGCAGTGTTTGAGCCGGCCTCCGCCACGGTGCTGGCCCTCCGGCGGGACCGCGCCTTCTGCAGCGAGGTGAGCTCAGGTCAGGAGTGCGGCGTGCTGCTGGACCAGAGCAGCTTCTACGCAGAGCAGGGGGGGCAGACCTTTGACGAGGGCTTCATGGTGCGGGAGGACGACAGCACGGGCGACGTAAGTGTGGGCGGGGGGGGGGGTGCAGCCTGGCCAGCACAGCGCTCACGCCTCTCTCTCCACAGAGGATGGAGTTCACTGTGAAGAACACTCAGGTCCGCGGGGGCTATGTCCTCCACGTGGGGACGGTCTACGGAACGCTGAAGGTCGGAGACCAGGTGTCCTTACACGTGGATGAGGTGAGGACGCGTCCTGCAGCTTGTCTGGGGGAGCCAGGGCTGGGCGGTTATTTAGCCTGAAGGGCCACGTTGGGGTTTTGAGCTTGTTAAACGGATGTTTGGCTCCACCTTCTTGAGAGGACGTGTTAGCATGCTAGGTGAAGGGGGGGTCTGAACCCTTTTCTAACCAATCAGGCTGACAACCCTCTTCATTTGGCTTTGGGAGAAATGACTGTGAGGCTCTGCGGGCCGGATTAACTAGTTCAACGGGCCACATGTGGCCCCCGGGCCTCAGTTTGCCCCCCTCCGGGGTGAGCGGTTGCAGCTCTGACCCGCTGGCGTGTCCCCAGGCTCGGCGTCGGCTCATCATGAGCAACCACACAGCCACCCACATCCTGAACTTCGCCCTGCGTGGAGTTCTGGGGGAGGCGGACCAGAGGGGCTCCCTGGTCGCTCCCGACCGCCTGCGCTTTGACTTCACAGCCAAGGGCGCGCTCAGCACGGGGGAGGTGCGGCGGACGGAGGAGATCGCCTGCGCCTTGATCAAAGAAGCCAAGGTGGGTGGAGCAACAGCCTGGCTCCTGGTTGAGCGCCTGGCTGCGGGCCTTTCACGTGCGCTCTCCTCCAGACGGTGTACGCCCTGGAAGCCCCGCTAGCACAGGCCAAGGCCATTCAGGGGCTGCGCGCCGTCTTTGACGAGACCTACCCCGACCCGGTGCGGGTGGTGTCCATCGGCGTGCCCGTGGAGGAGCTGCTGCAGGACCCCGACAGCACCGCCGGCTCCCTCACCTCCATCGAGTTCTGCGGTGGAACGTGAGTAGGTGGGCGTGGCTGAGGCGGGGAACCATGGCGACGGCGCCTCCCACCTGTGTGCTCTTGTCTGCAGCCACCTGCAGAGCTCCGCCCACGCCGCGCCCTTCGTCATCGTGTCCGAGGAGGCCATCGCCAAGGGCATCCGCCGCATCGTCGCTGTGACGGGGGCAGAGGCGCAGAAGGTGGGGCCGCCCTCAGGCTGGGTCTCCAGCTGTCCTGATGGAGTCGGGCCCTCTCACCCTTCCTCTCTCCTCTCCTCCTCCTCACCAGGCCCAGAGGAGGGCAGATGCCCTCCAGCAGGTGCTGGTGGTGCTGGGGGACAAGGTCCGGCAGCAGACGGCCCCCAACAAAGACGTCCAGAAAGAAATCGCCGACGTGACGGAGGTAAGGGTGGCTGCTGAGCGGCCAGGCTGCTGCCGGCAGGCTGCTGAGCGGCGTGTCCCTCTCCACAGGCCATGGGCACAGCAGTCATCTCCCAGTGGAGGAAGGACGAGATGAGGGAAGCTCTGAAGGGCCTGAAGAAGGTGATGGACGACCTGGACCGCAGCTACAAGGCTGACGTCCAGAAGAGGGTCCTGGAGAAGACCTCCGAGGTGATCCAGAGCCACCCCAACCAGCCGCTGCTGGTCATGGAGATGGAGAGCGGAGCTTCTGCAAAGGTGAGCCGGCCTGGGCGCAGAGGGCGACCAGGCCCAGGCTCCAGCTGGGGCTGGGCCCCCGTCAGAGGCATCGGCCCGTTTCAGTGCCCGTTTCAGAGTCACGGTGCGCAGACACACCTGCGGTTCAGGAGAATGTCAAAGATCCCAGCGTACCAATCCGCAGGTCCTGATTCTATCCACCCTCATTAACATACCCCGCCCCCAAATGGTCATGTGTCAGAGGCCCCGCCTCTTTCTGAGAAAGAAGCCAACCGTCTCCAGCTGAAGCTGATCCCTGAGTCTGAGGTGGAGCCTGAGCAGCAGACGCGTGTGCACGCTGGTGAAAGCACGCTGCTACTCTGGCAGCTCCAGCAGTTATTAGATCTTCTGTCCACGACCACGAAAAACAAAACCTTTACTCTGCTGAGCAGGACAGACGGCTGAAAAAACAAGAAAGAGGTCAGAAAAACAGAAATAATCACCCCGAAAAACAACCTAAACATGGATTCATCACAAATACCCCACCAGGTGCAGCAAAAGGCTTCCATAAAAACAGACAAGTTCATTGGTGTGGTGATGTTTGCTGGCTGTTGAATCAGTCTGGACTGTGGCTGCCCGCGCGCACCACCTGGTTGAGGTTGGTGGAACCAGTAGCTGTAGGTTTTTGTTAGATTCTGCTGCAGCAGGAGTCGCACTGACCCCGAGCTGCGTCCACCAGGTCAACTGAACTGCGTCCACCAAGTCAGCTGACTTGCGTCCACCAGGTCAGCTGACTTGCGTCCACCAGGTCAGCTGAACTGCGTCCACCTGGTCAGCTGACCTGAGTCCACCAGGTCAGCTGACGTCCAGGCTGGTAGCGCTGCTAGCGTGGAAGCGGCCGGCCCAGTCTCTGCCGTATGTACGCCTGATGGATGAGGGCCCATGTGTCTCCACCCGGATGTAACTGGCTCACGCGGGGGGACGCCAAGTCCTGCTGCTCCATTGTCGGGGGACTAAAGGTGTCTCTGTGGTGTCTTAACGAGGACCCGGAGGCCTGGCAGCTGCTGCTTCCTGTTTGTCTCCTCACTCCTGTCCCGTCCCTCAGGCGCTGAACGAGTCCCTCAAGCTGCTGAAGTCTCAGTCTCCTCAGACTGCCGCCATGCTCTTCACCGTCGACCCCGAAGCCGGCAAGGTCACCTGTCTGTGCCAGGTCCCACAGGTAAACGCCCTTTTTCCTTCCACTTCCTGTGCTGCAGCCGTGGCCCCGCCTCACCTGCCCCCCACCCTCCCCCCGCAGGAAGTGGCCAGCCGCGGCCTGAAGGCCAGCGAGTGGGTCCAGGAGCTGTGCCCCCTGCTGGACGGCAGAGGCGGCGGCAAGGACATGTCGGCTCAAGCTACCGGGAAGAACACGCAGTGCCTGCAGGAGGCGCTGCAGCTGGCCAACCAGTTTGCTCGGCTCAAGCTGGGGCAGAACTAGCAGCGTGACCCGAGTCCACCCGGGCCGGGCCGGGACGTGAGCAACAGCACTATTCAGAAGAGCCTCCGGGCGCGTCAGAGCGCCGTCATGTCTGCACGTTTGGGGAGAGGGATGTTCTGACTCCATTTAGCTTCTTAAAATAGCCTTGTGCCGGCCCCCGCGGAGGGCGGGGCCCCTGGGCTTACGGCTGCTCGCCACAAACATCTGTCCTCTTTCCAGCTCAGCTGCCAAAACTCTAATCAGACGCTGGCCTTTGAGCTGGCGTCTGATTGGAGTGTTCCAGCTGTCCTCTTCAAAGACAGCCAGCATCCCCTCCACAAACTGTCCACACCGTCTCCACTGTCCACAGATCAAGTGTAGAACTGAGTCTAGCTGTTCCACCTACGTTGTCAAACTGGAATAAACATGATGGATCATGACGCGTGTCCAGCCTGTTCTTTACCCGCCCACCGATGGGTCCCCCTGGAGCCAACCTGGAGCCCGGAGGGGGGCAAACCGAGGCCCGGGGGCCACGTGTGGCCCGCAGAGCTGCGCTCCTGCACTAAAATGATGACTTGGACTCAGATGGGTTTCATGGATGTTTTACTGGACACAGAAGACAGAGTCAGGTCACATGTTTGCTGAATCTGGACGTGGTTCCAGCAGAGGGAACCATAAACCAGGCCTGTTCCCGCCAGCGCTGATGCTGTCTGTCCGTCAGCTACTCCCGGGTGGAGGCCGTCCCATCCGTGCTGGTGCCGGTGCAGCCACGGTCACCTTCACCTCAGCGGGTCCTCCCGAGGTTCCTTCAGCAGGTTCCTTCACCTGACGAGAAAGATCTAGAAAAGCCTGCAAGCTGAAGCCAGACTCCAACAGCTGGAGCTGCTGATGGAGGCTGGAGCAACCAGGAGGAGAAGGACGGGGACCACGACTGAAGCAGAAGGCAGAGTGTGTGAGTGTGAATGTGAGTGTGTGTAAGTGAGTGTGTCTGTGAAAGTGAGTGAGTGTGAGAGTGAGTGTGTGTGTGTGAATGTGAGTGTGTGACTGATTGTGTGTGTGTGTGTGAATGTGAGTGTGTGTGTGAGAGTGAGTGAGTGACTAAGTGAGTGAGTGTATGAGTGCATGTGAGTGTGTGTGTGTGAGTGTGTGTAGCTCTAAAGGCACAGCTCTAGGCCAGAACAAACAGAAGCTGTAAGTGATGGTCGTCCCACAGCAGGACAAGGCACAAAAGTGCGTGTGTGCGTGTGTGTGTGCGCGTGTGTGTGTCCATGTTGAGAGCCGATGACCCTCACTGTGGATTGCTGACTTTAGTCCACGAGGTTATCCAGAAGTGGGAACAGCCCGTAGGAAGCAGATTGAGAGACAGTGGTGTGTAATTACAGTGTTATAAGACATGAGCAGACAGCAGCCCTGCTGGCATCCTCCAACCTGAGTCTGACTCCAAACACCCTGCGTTGCCATAGCGATGGACTCAAGCACCTCCATCAGCCTCTGCAAGCCCCGCCCACCCCGGCCTTTCCAGTACAGCCAGGCTGAGGGTCCGGGGACCTGAGCAGAGGAACCTTCCACAGCAGCAGCCATGAGGACGGTCCCTGCTCTGGCTCCCACTCAGGGGGGACACAAAGTGGTCCCTGGAATACAACAGACTAGTTCCTGCAGAAACCACGGCCACCTGTGGTGAAAACCACCTGCAGGGTCTGCAGAGGTCCCCCGTGTTGGTTCCCTCCTGCAGTTCAGGGACCTTTCTCTCTGTTGTGAAGGTCCCAGTGTAGTTCCAGACCTGCACCTGGACCTGGGCCTGGAGTCCACACCCCAACGCACAAACTTGCTGCTCCAGCTGGGCGAGGTGTAGTGCATTGTGGGATATGGAGCTGTCCACACAAGTCATGCCTGATGCATGCTGGCTAAAGCGGGCGGAGCCAGTGGGAAACGGGGCGTGTACGTGGGCAGGGCTGAGCCGAGCGTGCAGGGTCGCCTCCGGACCGGAGGAGGACGCGCTCAGACGGCCAGCCGTGGCGGCCTGGGCCCGCCCCCGAGGATCCCGGAGAGCTCAGGAGGCGGGAGCGGCTCCTCGCTGGCCCGTCTGGGTGGGGACCGCCACGGTCTCCATGGCGATGGCCACACCTCTTCAGCTCCTGGCCCGCCTCAGAGGAGAGTTCTGGTTAGCAGGGTAGGGTGGGAATCTGGGGACGCGGTCTGACCTTCAGTTGACCTTGAGAGGAAAGCTAAACTAGCGCAGGCAGCTAGCCCCAAGCTCCTCGGAGGGCCCCCGCCTACTTCCCCGGGAACACGGTGATCTTGCCGGCCTGGGCCAGCCGCTGGACGATCTGGGCCTCGTAGTCGGCGTCGTGCACGCCGGTCTTGCGGAATTCCCCAGAGTAGCGGTTCTGCTCCCAGTAGTGGTGCCAGTTTCCACGGCCGTCGGCCCCAAAGCCAAAGACGTTGACCTGGAGGACAGCAGAGCCCGTCAGAAGCCAGCAGCCCTGGGGCCGGCGGCGGGGCCGGGGGCGTGGCGGAGGCAGAGGCTGACCTGGTCGCACACGTGCAGGGCGAAGAACAGCACCAGCATCCCGGTGGAGGGGTAGCGGCCGTGGTGCCTGGTCCAGTGGTCGTGCACGTACTTGAAGAAGGCAGGGTTGAAGATCTGGACCTGGAGAATGGACACAGGTGAGACTCAAGCACAGCCTCCGGACCCAGACCACCCGACCAGGACCGGACAGGAAACGCACCTTGTCTTTGTCCACGCGCAGGAACTGCTTGACCGGGGCGTAGGTGCTGGGGGACAGGACGCGTTAGTCTTTCAGCTGGGGGCCGGTGGGCTGGTGGACGGCTCTACTTACAAGCGTATCTGACCCGTGGACAGAGCGCTGGTGATCCACACCAGGTCCAGGGTCTTGAAGGGAACCAGGACGAAGCTGACGTTGGCCGCCAGGTTCTTGGCGCTCTCCGGGTACATGAAGTGGTGGGTGGTGCGGCTCCCCGCGTCCTCCTCGAAGCCCACCGTGGGAGCCAGGTTTATCCTGGGATCAGGCACACGCTCAACCACTGTTTTGTCAAATTCCGAGACTCGAAATATCAAGGACTCAGATCAAACAAACAGACCAAGAGTAAGACC
>BJFM01003311.1:17915-50583 GCA_016586285.1 Arothron firmamentum | reverse complement strand
CCCCCCCCCCCCCCCCCCGGACTCCCAGTCTGCTGGAGATCTGCTCCTTCTTCAGCTGTGAACAGCTGCACAGGCTTCATTGTTCTCTGACTTCTATCAATAGTAATGAGATAATAAATGAGGCTAACAGCTGATTTGAACAGATGTCGCTCTCCAGCTGTGATTTCTCCACATCTGGGTGGAGTTTTAGCAATGGCAGGAGGTTGTCATGCTTCCCCATCACTCAGTCAGAGCTACATTCTGACCCCCACCCCTCCAACCACTTGCTCCTGGACTTCAGGTGTGTTTCCACCGCAGGAGGAACTGTCCTCATGCTGAGATCCGCTTCCCTGCGGCACTCCTCCTGGCTGTGTGCTAAGCCCCGAGTCCTTCCACACCTTTGCAGTGTCTCCTCCCATTTACAGCTTAATGTAATTTATATGAGCTTTTTAGTGTTGCTGTGTAAATATCACTCTTCTTCTTCTTCACTGGGTAACCGTGTTCTTCTTACACGCATGTTTACCAGGTGGTTGGCTGCTCAGGAGCCTCTCCTTCAGTCTTCATCCCTCAGAGGCATCAGTGCCACCCTGATATTTGTGATCCAGATTCCCACAGTGGGCTGAGTTACCGTGAAAAGGCTGGATCTGGGCAGCAGATACGCACATTTGTTCCATTTCATTCCTTCACCACATCAGTCTTCTATCAGATTTAGATCCATCCTTCACGTCTCTGGCCTTTGTGATTACAGACATCCATAACTAAGCCGGGACGTGTTCATGGTCCGTAACTGAAAACATGCCGCTCACGTTTAATTTAAATTAATGAGGTCAGCAGCTCTTGAGTAATTTTAACGGTGAATAATCTGTGCTCATAAATCTGCCAGAGACAGTAATAGCAGGACCAGGGTTCAGGCGTCTCAAGGTAACCATCCTTTATCCCTTCACCTTTGACATCCAAGGTCAAAACTCGAGTACCGTCATCAATAATATATATATATATATATATATATATATATATATATATATATATATATATATATGTCAGTCTCAGTTAACCTGGTGGACATTTCTGCTTTAAACTGTGTTTGTTAAACACAGTTTGTCAATGATTAAGACTAACCTTTCATTCAATGCATCAAATGTCAATTATTGAAAATGAAATTTTGTTTTTTTTCAGGTATTTCTATTCTCAGGGAGCGTCTGATGTCCTCGGTAGCTATACATTAGAAGCACTGTGCCTGTGTTGCACTACAATTACTGAAACTGCCACAGAGAAGTGGACTTTGAGAGGACGGCGCGCCTTTTTGAAGTGTGCCGGCTCGCTCGGCTCGTTGAGAGCAAAGCAAGACCATAAAGCAGGAGAAGGTCGGCATACGTTAATGCTGTTTACAGCACCGGCACAATAATCCCACCCAGAGAATCAGGCACACGGATGCTATTGGAGAAGTGTCAGAAGAAGAGAGCGTTGTCTGCCCTGTTGTCTGGGTCACATTTTGCCGTCACGTTCTTAATGCTGAAGTGCTTCCTGCATCTGTCTCCTCTGAGCTCTCGCATGTATTCAACCGCAGGCTGGTTAATAACCAGCATCCACAATGCATCCCAAATGCACCACTTTTAGGACACTTTTGTGGTTTGTTATCTTGACACTCACAAAGGGAGGATTGTTCTGTGAATAAGGTGATTAAAATGGTGAATAAATGAAAGATAAGACAGCTGGCGGCATTGTTCAGGTCTCAGAATGAGCAGAAATCTAAGCGTTTGTTTGGTCCTGGCGCTGAAGAACGCTCCAAACACAACCGAGCTCAGAGATGCTGGTTTGGTGCGTCAGCAGCCGCGACAGTCAGACTTTAGACGGCAGCAAGCATTCTTCATCAGCGCCGATGCTGCCAAGTTTAGATGGTATCAAAGGAGAGTAAGTTCTCCTCCTTTCCTCTCCTCCTCAGCTCTGAAGACATTTCCGCTCGTCTACTGTGACAGCTAAATGAAGGGATGTTGTAGCAAAGATGGAATCTGTCTGCCGACGTGGCCGGAACGTTGTTTCCTGTTGCCTCAGTCATCCGCAACAGTCGCACTAATCTTATCATCTTCCTCACGTAAACAACAAAGAAACACAGAGGTTGATGGTGGCTGCTGAGTTTACTTCTATACATTAGGCTCAGAAGAAGAAGATCAGATGTTTAATTGCAGTGACGTGTGTTTGCTCGAAGGGTGGAGGGATCAGGCAGCCCCCTCACCTGCTCGGGCAGACGTTGTCCAGGGCCCGAGGTCCTAATTTGACATTCACCTCCACAAATATTCAGAATAGGCTCGGTGACGTGTGAGCGAGTATAAAACGCTGACGTCCGCATGTATCTCGAGGTCACACATTGGTCTCCGCTTTGAGCTGACGCACAACAACAAAGCTCAACACTGGACGTTTCCACAGCCAGAGAAGACGATAACAGCAGAGAGACGCGTCGGTGATCCAGGCAAACGCCACGCTAACATTGGACGGTTTAGGTCCAAACGGGAACATTGTGACAGGGGAGGTCTGACGCTGTAGTCCAGCCTTCGTCCTGACAGAACATCTAAGGAAAACAGCCTTTTCCTGCATGCCTGGTTCACCTGCACAGACCTTCCACATGTAGCATGACCTGCATCTGCACCCAGAAAACACACATGAAGCCCAGCACCCAAAAGTGTTTCCCTTTAAAGATAATTAAATTATAGATGCGGTCCAGCCGACAGCAGAGGACAAGGACGTGGTTTTCCTCCCGGGAGAAGCATCGATCCCCCTCAGGCCTCCACACTCCATCATAGCTGTCAGAAGACAGGTTGAGAGGAGACGTGAGGAGGTAGATGACCCTGATCATTTCTGCCCTGGCCGCATGTCTGCCTTACACAGACATCATTTTGAAGTTTCCATCAGTGGTTTCCGGCTGAAGTTCTCCCTCCTGGAGGAGGACAACACCGTAGTCATGTGAACACACACCTTTCATGGATTTCTCCTGCAATCGGGCTGGTTCCGCGTGAGAGGGAACCATTAAATACGAGCCTCCGCACCAACTCAGAACAAGCAACGTGCAGCACAATAGCAGGACGCGTCCACGTAGAAGAATGAACTGAGCCACACGCGCACGCAGAATGATCAGAATAATACATTCTGATTGGCACTATTAATATTAATCAGACATTCTGGGTGTTTGATTGCTGGAGAAATCCATTCCAGGCTTGTAGCTCCAAACCAGCCAAGAACAAGATGTCTGTCTGAATGAATGCAAATGAGGATGATTATGATGGCGGCTCGTTTACTCCAGCAGCACGCTGACGAGATTCAGCCCGCTTTGTGGTCTGTCGGCGCAATTTCAGAGCTCCTTTCTGGGAAAAGGATTTCTGGGATTCTAAAATCTGTCAGCACACAGACCGATTCACAACAGGCCTCCAGGCTGGAGCACTCATCACCTGCAGCTGTGGCAGACAGCAGCCATTTGTGGCTCCGAGAGCAGCCAGACAGCCGACGACAGGGGTGTGCTTAATAAAAGAGCTAATAGCTGCGGCCCTGCAGCTTCAAAATTGCTGCAGTTATGTGATCCATCACAAAAATACGCCACTATTTTTCTATGTATTTAGCAGGCGGAAGAGAGGTGAGCGCCTTTCATGTGCACTCCAGGAGGAAGAGGACGTCTGCGTTCACACATGCAGCGTGGAGCAAAGGTGCTGCAGCGCATTCTGACAGGTGCTGCTCCAGCACACCTGGCAGCCACTGTCGCATCCCTTCAGCTCGCGCTGCAGCCGACTTCTGTTGCTCTTTTGCGTATGTCCCTGTTGCACGTGTAGCCTTAAAAATGCGGTATATTTTGTTCAGGTGAATGGAGAGTTGATTTATTTGTGTTCATTAGAACTCAGGAAAAGAGACTAAAAGGAGGTTAATACTGGAATCAACCTTTGCTTGTTGTTTTTCCTCATTCGCTGCGTCTGCAGGATCTCGGAGGGCCGTTAATAATTGATTATCTGCACCATCCTGGGTTTTGACTTTATTCTTTTGGTACTTTTCTGCAGTCTCACTTTTTATCTCAGGTGAGGAAAATTCATCTCACACATGGAAAAGTCAATACAGAGAATAATTCAAACGCATTGAATGATGCAAGGACTTCTTATATATGTGTGTGTGTGTGTGTGTGTGTGTGTGTGTGTGTGTGTGTGTGTGTGTGTGTGTGTGTGTGTGTGTGTGTGTGTGTGTGTGTGTGTGAGAGAGAGAGAGAAAAGATTCTGGCAGAGAAAGTTCTGGATTCAGATCACTTCACACTGGAAATGTGTTCATTTGAGCTCGATGGTTCTCTGGGTCTCAGGCTGAAAACCTGTCACAGTTTTAAAGGTCATTCTGGCCGTTTGCGCTGGTTGAGTCCTCAGTGCCCTCGGCTACACATGGCATACTGACGACCTGCCAACATGTCAACCCTCAGAAGCCACGAGAGTGAAATGAAACCTTCCTGTCCCCCATGTTTTGCTGATCTGGTATCAGAATCATTTCAGTCCTCAGCAGCTTGTCGTGCATTTTTAAAAATGATTTAGTTGCACCTAAAAATATTAAACACTGCATGTGGAAGAGGAACAGTGAAGAATCCTTATCTCAAACTCATATTTCAAAGCAAATATCCATGATCAGACAGATCAATAAAGTTTTGAGAAGTCAAACACTGTTTATCAGGTGGGAAAAACCCACATTGTAACAACAATCTCATAAGAAGAGTAAAAACAAATATTGATTCTATCTTTGTGTAAACCAGCTTGTGGAGGTGTCAGTGATGTGACTCCAAATATGACTGAGCACAAAGCAAACAAATGATACAGGAGAGAGATTATCTACTGATTATTACTAGCTGATCTAGGTGATATCATGGTGTTTGCGGCGTGGGCTCTTCTGTCAAAGCCCTTTCCCTCAGCATGCCTTTTATTCAGCTACGACATGGACACGACACAAGCACTTTCCACTTCACAGACGTGTAGAAATGAGATGTCTAACTATAAAGGAATGCTTTGAAATGACCAGTGATGGATGTGGTCTGTGAGCAGCAGCAGCAGCAGCAGCTGATGGGACGCCTGTCCCTTTAAGGTGCAGTCAAAACAAAGCATGGGCTAGCCGGCCGCACGGAAGTGCTTTTGTTTCCCTGGCTTATCACAATAGTTTGCGAGAAATGGAGACTGCTTGATTTTAAAATACAATTAGACGTCACAAAAATAATTTAGAAAGAAATCTAATTTTTATTCACCTCGCACTGAACTGACCGCACCTGGACGAAGGATAGCAGGCTAGCTAGCTTTGTAGCATAAGCAGCCATGCCATCCTACAATGAATTGAGGAAAACCAACCACTTCTACTACTTCATCAAATTCACCTTGAATGTCTACTCAATGCTCTTTTCGGTAAGTTTTTGGTAAATATACTGAATTAAGCACACCGGGTGCTATAGTAGTCAGGGTTTGCTAATCGTAGTAGACGCGACACCGGTAGCATCCCTGGTTCTCTGGCCAAACCTCATCTGAGATTTTAACAGATAGATTTCACATTTATATAGAAACGAATGTATTTGATGAAGAAAATGACCCGTTGGCGTTTTGAGACTCTTTATATTCTGCCGTATAGTTCGGCCTGTGCACCTAACAACATTTTGGTTAATTTAATTTTAGAAGGCTCATTTCCTTATGTCGTTTTTAGCCTCACAGTATGATATATGACATGAATGAAATTGTACCAACTGTAACTGTAATAGCTGTTAGACAGGTCGTAACACTGTAGTACTACACAGGTGTGGAACCACGTCTGTATTAGCATTCTATGTAAAAATATAAATAATTATATTTTCAAGTGGGCATGGGTGCGCAATATTGTGGAGACGACCTATGCAATTAAATGGTTAGAATTCTGAACGAACGTGGTGAAACAGACGTCGCAATTTTTTATTGTTCTTTTTACGACCAGCAGTAGGAATCTGGTGCGAATAGAGCAGGTTTGTAAACAGGCTAGCTAGCTAGCTAGCAGCTCGCTGCTACAGGGCGTTGGATCCCTTTAAAGGGTCCTCCTGTGGGGAAAATATTTTGGCCGGCAGAAAACCTGGGCTTGTTGAGACTTTGCTTGCTGGAGATGAACTGCAGAGACGTGAACACCCTCACGTTATTTCCAGTTTAAATGTTTTTCTGTTGCTTAATGGTCATCCATCAAATCCTTAGCACAGAGCGGCTGGGATATCTGCCCACATGGCCCTGGCTCCCCACAGAGGTGCTTCAATGTGAAAACCCAAATAAAGTCATGTTTAGGCCTTGTCCAGTTGAATCCCAAAGACGCTGTCCAGGTCAGTCCCTCCTGCTCGTCTCCACCAACAATCAGACCTCTGCAGCCACACCGAGGTTTATTTTGGACTTATCTGGAATGATTTGTGTTTGTAAGCTCTGCTTGTCAGGCTCTCTTTGTGAGCAGACTTGAAGTGAGAGGACATAATACTGTTTAAATGAGTTCTTGAAAAATGGGATAACTCCTGGAACCGAGCTATTGGATTTTTATAGTTGCGTAAACGGGCCCATCGATCTTCAGAAACGGTAGCGGCCCACTGTGGCGCCTTCTTCCAGATAGGATTGATAGGAAAATGCTGCTTATCTGTCCGCTTTGATCAGGAATGCTGGGAATAATGTTGAGACTGCGTATGCAGCAGATGTGGTCTGCCAGGCGCTGTTTTAATTCATCCAGGGAGCGAGGTGAGCCTGTTTTATGGAGGACGCTGGGCACTTAATGTAGTCTGCTCTTAAGGTAGATTACCTTCAGCTCCAATTGGAAATCAATAGCAGAGAAGCTAACACTACTTATCCTTTGGTAGCACTGAATTTATTTAGATTTGCACGCGCTGTTGCTAAAAATAGCCAAACTGAATGAGTGTCTCTCTGCCTGCCTGTGATTTGAGGTGTTTGTTCTTGTTCCTTAGTTGGTGTTTAATCAGAATGTGAGCAGAGGTTGTGTTGAATTGCAGCGTTTGTCGCGTTAAAAACAGGATCCGTTTAGACCTGGTCAGACCAGAGAAGCTTCTCCCAGCTGATGTTGGAGCTGTTCACCTGTGTTTTCTGCTGGATTTACTTTCTGCCTGTTGCTCTGGGAGAATGTCTGCAGGATTTAATCTCAGCTGAATCAGGCCCGTCGGAGTGGTTCTGTGTGTCTCGGAAGCTTCCCTCTCGGCCCCCTAATAGCTAATTAACATGCTTAATCTCTCCATTCTAAATAATGGGTTTAATCAGACCTGTGGCAAATGGCTTGGATGTGTCTCCATCTCCTGACCGTTAACCTTTTCTGCTGTGGAGTGAGTTCATGTTCATGTGATCTTTATATGACATGGTTTCTTTTACAGGCACTGTGACCTACAGTGGTAAACCTATTTCAAACCGCAGCAACACAAAGTTTATTGGTGACGTATCGTTTCCTCTGAGCTGCTGTCGGAGCCACAAATGTGAAAGTGAAAGTGTGATTCTGACAGAAGTGTAAACGAATGAATCACCAGACGTTTTATTCACGCTGTGTGTTTGCAGCCTACAGAAGTCACACACTTCTGTTTTGTCTCCTTGAGTAATTGTTCCTGGGAGGATGCGCAGCCACATGTTCTGCTTTCCTGGAATTAAACTTTGGCCAACAGGATGTGATTTTATGACCAAATTTGTAAGTGTGAGGTTTTTGTACGAGGAAATGAGGCGTCAAAACATATATTAAATGTCTTTCATGCATAAAAGATGAATTCATTAGCTGCTTCCTGCATCAGGACTTGACGGGGTGTTATTATGTGCGACATCCAGGCACCATCATTAGTGATGGAGACCCAGAATATCCCCCAGAACCTTCCTGGGTGCAGCACTTTCATCTCAGTGTGAGTCCGCTTCATCAAACTGGGGAAACTGTTTCCTTTGCAAAGTGCTTTAAAACAGCATCGGTCAGAGCAGATTTGGAACTAAATTGCAGCAATAACTTGTCTCTATCAGGAAGCGTAAAACGTGTTTTGGTGGAACTAAATAGAAAAGCAACACAATCACGTCCCGGTTTTTCTGCCAACCAGGCTCAGCATGGAACTGAAATGAATGAAGGAATTTGTCCTTTATTGAAAAACGGAATCGGGTCAGCGTTGTTTTTTAAATCAACCATCACCGGCCGTCCAGCCTCTGATTGGCTGAGCTGGGCTTTCTGTCGTCAGGCTGAAGTTCTTGAAGGTTCTTATCGGGCCAACCCTCTGTGCTCCCTAGCTGGTGGGCCTGTGTGTGCTGTGTGTGGGGGTGTACGCTGAAGTGGAACGGCAGAAGAATCGAACCCTGGAGGGGCTGTTCCTGGCACCGGCGGTGGTGCTCATCCTGCTGGGCCTGGTGATGTTCACCGTGTCGGTGGTGGGCATGGTCGGATCCCTCAGGGACAACAAGACCCTGCTGCACATGGTAAGAGTGAAACGACGGAGACTCTGAGCTCGTTTGTGCTCTCTGAAGGTGCACGTGTGTGTAGACGTGTGTAACCTATACCTTTGATCTGAGCGGGGTCAGGGCTTCCACAGCAGCAGAAGACCACCCCACAGGAAGGCCTGATCCCCTCTGGAGAGGAGGTGCACAGCTGCAGCTTCTGACAGCAGTGTGGAAACACTCTGGGACCTGGGATGGATGTTAGGGGCTCAGGATATCACTTCCTAGTGCAGGGAAACCACGGAGGGGCCTGCAGAGAGCTTACAAACGCTCCTTTATGATGCAGAAAGAGCCGTTAGCCTGAGCGCCTCATCAGCTCGTCAGCCAGTCAGCTCCAAACATCCTGTCACCTCAGGCAGACGACAACTGAGACGCCCACACTTGTACCTGGCAGCATGCAACGTGACTCTAGACCCACATTAGAACAATAACAGTTTATTAGCTTCTAGCTAAAATCGGACTCTTTATGAACGGGCTGTTTATCTTTACTAGTCTCCTCAGGAAGCCACTTGGACTTTAGGTGATTGCTGAATTCTCCCTTGCAGGAAGTAGGTTTTTAGAGTGTGAATGATGGGATTCATTTATTCAAATGTCTTTATTCCTGAACGTTCACCAGTCCTTCCGCTCTGGCTCCGGTCTTGATTTCCTCCCTGCAGTTCCTCTGCGTTCTCTGCGTGCTGCTGCTGCTCCAGGCGGTGGCGCTCACCATGGCCCTCATCTTCGAAAAGAAGGTAAACCTGACTGGCGTGTTCCATTCGTTCTTGTGCACTCCAAACAACAGCTGCCTGCAGCCACAGCCGGGTTGACCACCGTCCCCTCTGTGTGCTCCACCAGACATCTGCACTGTTCCAGAGCAGCATACGAGAGGGAATCAAGCACTACTACGATGACCTGGACTTCAAAAACATCTTGGACTATGTTCAGCAGAAGGTAAAATGGACGTAAACATTAGTTGCGTTAGCTGTTGCCGCTGTTTATTTCGTAACTGTTGTGTTTCTATTTTCAGTCGTATTGTTAGACAGCGTGACTCATCACAGCACGTCCCCAGAAGTACTTGTTCCGTCAGGTTCCGCCCACCGTGCCCACTTTCCGTGTCTGCATTATTAAAGAAATGCCTGATCAAACGGGTCATAGTGTGATGCCGACGCTGGAATTACCTGGCTAAGCGAGCGTCAGGCGAAGTGCAGGCAAAACCAGTTGTTGCGTATCCATCCATCCTCTTTAGGCTGCAGCTTCACTGCACTGCTGAAGTGAGACTCCTTTCTAATTGTTTAGTTTGATCATTTTAAGTAGTAGTTACTGCGGAGGAGAGAAAAGCCGTTAGGACATCTTTACCCCCTCCAGCAGCTTCTGAGGAGAGCTCCCTCTTGTGGACACGAGGCTGGACTGCAGCCTTCTGAACCCAAGCGGAGCGATGTCACATGACCTACAGTCCAATAAACCCTGTGTCACCCACAGCAGTGGGTTTAGAACATTTCCGTGTGCTGTGGGGGAGGAGGCGTCAGCGTCAAACAGCGTTCTGAATCCACGTCTCAGCATGTAGTTTAATAAACGAGATCAGAACCAAGCCGGGATGTCCACTCTGCTTCCTGATTGTCCACTCTGCTTCCTGATTGTCCACTCTGCTTCCTGATTGTCCACTCTGCTTCCTGAACGTCTTCTGTTTGCACTCCTGTTTCCCCCCAGTTTTCATGTTGTGGAGGGGACGAGTACAAAGACTGGGAAGTAAACCAGTACCACTTCTGTAACGGCACCGGACCGCTGGCCTGTGGCGTTCCCTACACCTGTTGTGTTCGTCACAAGGTGGGTGTTGCCTTTCCAGCTGGACTGATCCGTTCTCTCCTGACCTGCTGCGTTGGTCCGTCTGCTCGGTCAGCACCAGGCCGACGTATCCGTCCTCTGAGCTAATGATTGATTATTGGCACGATTGACAGAAGCCGAGACAGCGTATGGCTTTACATCCCATAATGCTGACCTTGAATCGCATCAGTCAGCACGTGGCCCACAGCAGAATTATGTTGGCGCCCTGCAGATTCTTCTTTTTTACTCTCTATTTCACATTTAGTTTATTTATATTTGGTGATAAAACTCAGAAAAATCAATGCCTTAGTTGAGTTTTCAAATGATTCTGTTGCGATTTGTAAACTTTTTCTCGTCCAGTTCTGTCCATAATGGGTGAGGTTGTCAGCCATTTTAAATTAATCCTGGGATAATGCATCCTGTATGGAGGACTGAAGGCAGGAGGGTCCCCTGCAGCAGACGCGTCCAGCCTTCAGGCAGGGATGGAGAGATTATCAGGAGGTTGAACATTCTCAAGGTCTCTGCTGTTGGCCCACAGCCGGGGCCAGGCGCCCTCTCTGCGCCCCTGTTTTTGACTCTGACCCTTGTCTTGGCACAGGTCGGAGAGGTCATCAACACCCTGTGTGGCTACCAGACTCTGGATAAAGCGGTGAGAGCAGCCTGAACCTTTAAACAGGTTGTGTTGAGCTTTTTTTTTTCCAAGTCGTTTTTCTTTTTATGTCTTGAATCCATGAAGAGTGAATGTGTCCAGGAGGGTTTAATCTGTAGGCACACAAAGAAAAAGACTTTATTCAGGCTTCAATCAGTCAGCTTGAAAGTTCCGTTTTCATTAAAAGTTTCAAAAGTCTCAAAGCGTTTTGCAGTGTGTGTTTTTAGCGACGCTGCAGCAGGTTTTGGAGAGGTTTTCTATCGCTCTGAGGACGTCGGGGGGGGGGGGGTGTCTTCCAGCATGTGCTGCCAGCTCTCCTCTCCTGCTCTCCTTCCTCTCCCTCCTAATCTACGTTTCGGGCTCCGTCCTTTAAGACTCGGCTCTAGTTGTCTTCCTCTTCTGTGTGTATCAGCGTGAAAGCCTGCACGACATGATCCACGTGCGCGGCTGCATCCACGCCGTCAACCTCTGGATGGGTGACAACGTTGGAATAACGGTGGCGCTCTGCTGCGCCGTCGGCCTCCCGCAGGTAATTGAACAGCGAGAGAAGCGCTGGGGCCGAGCCTTTGATGGTTCTGCCGTGCACGCTTCACTCTTCCGCCTTCCGAAAGCCTTTTTCCCCCTTTCTCTCACGCGTACAACTTCTTTTCTGTGCACAGCCAGGAGATACTTTTGAGAGAAGCTAAATTTGAGCGTTGTTTGACTTTAAATCGGGTGCATTGACGTGGCGAGCATTTATCCAGACCCTGATATTCCTGATTTTGTTGGTTTCCGTAACCTCTTTGACTCATCTGTTTGTTCAGAATTAGCTTCCTGTGGTGAAAGTAATCAGATTCCAATCAGTCAGGCTGCTTTTTCCTGATATTTATCTGCGAATCTGCTGCCAGCTGCTCGGCATCATCCTGAGCTGCGTCTTCTGGAACCTGCTGGTGGACATGAGCGAGTCGCCCGACATGGTGGACTTCAAGCTGAAGAGGGCCGAGATCAACTACAGCGAGCTGGACCTGGCCGGGGCCGGCTGGTGCATGTGCCTGCCCAGAGACGGCGGCTACCTGCCCGTCCCCGCCTCCGAGTCCGACCTCGACCCCATTGACATTCACCTGGAGAAGCTGAAGAAGCAGCCGCGGCGCACGCACGCGCAGCTGCGGGAGATGCAGCAGTCCAGGTCGGCCAGCGGGCTGGACGAGGTCGACGCGGGGCGCAAGAAGAAGAGGGACCATTGAGCGCCCGGGTCCGCACCTCTACATTGGCCCCTTTACTTGCCTTTTTCATTTCTTTTTGCCTTTTTTTCTCTCATTGTACTCTGTTGAAATTGTGTTGCACTACTGGATCAACAGGGAGCTAAAAGGAACAAACGGAGTTCTTCACTTTCCTTCAGATGTTTACAACAAATAGAAAATGGGAAACATTAATCGCTGACGTGAAAAATATTGGTCTTTTGTTGGTGGAGGATGATATTTTCGGAATCCCGGCATTACATCACATTTTGTTCATGTGTTTTTTATTGTAATTATTTAAAATGGAGCTAATTATTTAAACTGGAGCTCTGTCTCATGTGCTGAAACTTACCTCAGGCTGTTTGGAAAACGGCCCGTTAGTCGGAGGACGGTACCGTGTCGTGTAGAATTGATAGTAGCTTAAAAAGCGTTCTTCTTCGAGTCGGACACATAGAACTAGTTGGGTCAGTTTTGCCTGTCTGTGATGGATGTACATAGCTTGTGTATGATTTTATTCTGATTTTTGAACCGATTTGTGCAGTTGTGTACATTGTGAGACGGATCGTTGTGGAATAACAAGGGATGCATGTTTTGTACTGTAAACAGCAAATTCAACTGGGTAAACTTGGTTTACAAGTTTGGCTCTTTATTCCATTTGTAACTGAACTTTTTAAAACACCCGCGTGGACTCCGGTGTCAGTGGAAATCGACTCTTAATTTTTTAAAACCTGTGTTCTGCACTGTTTGGAGCTCCTTCCCGGCTCTTGCCTTGTATCAACACTACTGTTCCTGTTAATAAAGCTGCGTTTGTCTACTGAAGCACCTCTTGTGTGGCGTTTCTCAGCGAGGCTGCGGAGATGGGAAGCGGAGCTGCCGACCCTCAGGCCTCACCTGCTCAGGTACGGCCGCGCCTCCCTTCACAAACATCTCTGCAGGTGCAGTTCTTCAGCAACCTGCACAAATTTACACTGGGAGTTGGGATTTAATTAGGATTTTTGTTTTTCCAGTAATAGGCAGCGTGAGCGTCTCGGCGTGGTGACGTCCCCCGTTCAGGGTGAGTTTGGTTTTTATTCCCGTTTCAATAAAGTTAATGTGTGTCGACTGATTCACAGACGTGAAAGTTCGTTACTGTAGAAAAATCCAAGACGTCCATCTTGGATTTGAGCTACAAGTGTTAACTTATGTCAACTTTCTCTTATATTTTCCTAATGTACATTTAGTAGATACTAAGTAGAAGTTGGTTAAAAGAGACAGCAAGCTAATTAAATTTACAAGAAATGGTTCCAGTGTTTATAATTGTCCACATTAAAAGATATTAATCTGAATTTTTGCAATCATTTGTTTAATATATAATTATCTGTATATCAGTGCCATCTTTGCTGCTATTTCTATACTATTGAGAGCAACTGTTGCTCTGAAGCATAATAAAGCGCTTCTTTACATGTGCGGGGCCTCTAATGATCCACGTGTGGAGCTCAACATGCACTGTTAATATGTGCTGAGTGGAAGACAAAAGGATGCGTGTTGTCGCACAAAAGCAGGTAGAAGTCCTGTCAAACACCTGTAGCTGCTTCCGAAGGGAACGTGTGTGATTCCCGTAGAGACGACGACGTGTGAATGTCAGCAGCAGCAGAACAGAACCTGGCGGGACGCCTTCTGGACCGGCCACCAGCTGGAATTCTGCCTGGAAAATCACAGACGCATCGTCTTTCTTCAGGAGAAGGTGTGGTGATCATCTCAGGGGTCTATGCAGATCCATTCACTCCTGGGGGTCTTGGAACGCTGCTGGTGCAGGATCACTCATCCTCAGTGATCAGGTGCAGCCGCTCCGTCCCCCCCATCAAATCCATTCTGATTAGTGTGTTTTCAGGAGCTGCTGGGACGTCCTTCCCTCCATCAATTTTTCCACTATGGTGCCTATTGAGCCGCGCTGGGGCCCCTCATTCAGAGACGCCACTGATCAGGCCTGCAGCTCAGCCCTGGTTGGGCCGTTATTGAACCAGTGGAGAGGGAGAGACAGAAGCCAGGCCAGTGAGACAGACGGACAGAGACAAATGGGAGGTTTGGACCGTCGGACGCTTGCTTGGAGGTTTGACGTGCGAGCCTACGAGCCCTTTCTGCTGCTGCTCTTCTAGCTGACCACTCACCCAGGTAGGCAGCACCTCCACCTCCACAGACAGATTCTCTCTGCTTTCTGATGTTGTTCCTCTGCTTTTGCTTTACTTCCGAGACTGACGCACGGATGAATTAATGATAGTTGAGCGCTCTGGAGGAGAAGGTTTCTGTGAACGAATGCTGCATTTTCAGAAACAGTCAGAAGGTCTGGCTGAGGCCACGCAACTAGAAATGAAATGTTTATTATACTGGGAGACAGGCCTGTCGGGACTGAGCCAGAAACGTGTTTTTAATGGAAATGTGGAGGGTGAACCTCAGAAGAACAGCACGGCTGCTGCTTTATTTGAAGCTTTGATCTCTGAGGTGAGAAAGCAACATCGTTGCAGCTGTTTGTTGGAGTAAAGGAAGAAATGAAATGTACATATTCAGCACATTTTGATTGAAGGTTAAGACTGAGGAGATCAAGTGTTGGGTGGGTTAAAAAGTGACGGCGGACTGATTCTGCTCATGGTGCCGTGGCTCAAAGGTTGTCTGAATACACTAAACCTGCAAAAATAACAGAAATACTCTGGTTATTGGACGAGAATCTGGCTGAATCCCACCTCTAACCTTCTAACCGTCCCGCGTGTCTGCGTCATGTGTGCATTCCCAGGCCCATGAGCACGTCAGGCGTGTGTGTGTGTGTGTGTACAGGCAGTGCATCCCCATCGATCCTGCTGCCCACTGGGTGTGAAGGGCACTGGTGTGACAGCGCTAATTACAGAGCCAGGAAGCCAGAGATCCCCACACCAACAGCCACTTCACGCCTCTCCTCCGGCCCGGAGGCGTGCCCGAGGGAGGCGTGCTCCGCAGGAAGCGCTCGCTTCAGCGGCTCTAGACACAACGACCGTGATCCCGGTGACATCCGTAGGGAAGGATTCGGACCGAGCGTGGTGTTACTCCATGAAGGATGCAGAATGCGGCTGAATCTGAGCCGTTAACAGGCGCCAGGCTGCAGGTGGCCGTGGTTGAAGGCCGTGCACGTCTGTGGCTGCGAAAATGCAGGTTTTCTCACTGAGGAGAGCAGGAAGTCTCCTCAAGCTGAACGTGTGTCAACAGCATGCAGAACATGCAGCTTATTGGCTGACTGGTGGCCTCAACATTGCTGCTGGCGCTGGGCGAGCGAGCTGGTGCCACGTGCGGCATGTGAGCCCCCACACACGCTTTAATTAAGCACATTTCCATCGACTGGGCCTCCCTTCTAATTATTTTCCTATCGATCTGCTCTGTAGCCCGATGCACGTCAGCACACAGGAGCTGCTGATGCTGCACACACACACACACACACACACACACACAGAGCGTTGCTACAGTGGGGCTGGAGTGATACCTGTCTGTGCTCTCTGTCCCAGGATGGAGCACGGAGACAGAGGGACGGGCTCTCATCTTCGCTACGAGGAGGAGGAGGGTGAGCGTGTCTGCACATTCTGCAGCCGGCTGCAACAGCGACAGCACCTGCTCCAGCTGACGCCGCTAAAACATCTGTGACATCTGGGGGGGTCCCGAACCGGGACCCCGTCAGGAGTAGATGCAGAACGTCTGAGGCGACCCAGAGGGTCTCCACCCAGAAACTCCACCCTAACCCGATCTTCCGCTATTGAGTTATTGCAGACTGGATGAGAACATCTAGAACTTCAGCATATTGAATCCATATAAAGAGCGACTGTCATGTAGCGTTCGCCAGCGTCGGCACTGGTATCGATCACTGGTGATCAGTCACTGGTCGCTGGTGTTGCTGTTGCAGCTGTCTCAGGTCCACAGACCATGTGTTTGATTGGTGCGTGTGTGTGGATGGGTGGGGGTGGGGGTGGTGGGGGCTGCCAATGAAGAATCTAGATTGTTTCTGCTCCTGTGGGAATCTCTCACGCAGGTGAGCGTTGCCAAACATCTGATGTTAGCTTGGCAGCTCCCAACATTTGCGTGCGCTTGGCTGGAAAATGAGGCGTTAACTGCCAGCAGATGATCCAGCTCGTCCTGGTTCCTCCCTGAGAGCAGCTCCTGGGAAGGTTCCTGTTCCACAGAAGAAGCTGAAGTCTCATTTGTTGCTAGTTTCTCACAGTAAAAGAATCCAGGAAGAAGGAATGAAGCAAGTTGTCCCCGATGAAAGACGCCAGGCTGGTCTCAACATAAGCACCTTTGCGTCCTCAGACCATCAGTCCATCTACATCGGCGTTCCGGTGCCTCGAGGGTACCGCCGCAAGCGCAGGCGGAGGCGCTCCAGCCGCGAGGCGTCGGACAGGGACCGGAGCAGACATTACAGCCAGCACAGACACCACGAGGACAGCCGCCACAGAGACATGGACGTGGAGGAAGGACTCACCGACTCCAACGAGCAGAGCCTCCACCACATCAACCACGCCGGTAAGGTCACCTCTGAAGGTCCGGGTCTCCAGCCTTAGGGTGGAGGCCTGCCGACAGCGAGGGAGTAACCAGAGCCGCTTTAAGTGCTTTCCTGGAGCCGTGACTGGTTCTGCTGTGAGCTCCACTCACACCTTTAAGCCCCTCTGAAGCCTCGCTGAAAGTACGTTTCAAAGCGTTTAAAAGGTCTCAAACTTTGTTCCATCAAGTGTCTCCAGCGGCAGAGCGGCTCCGTTACATCCTGAGTGAGGATGATGACGTGCCCACCCCGACGCTCTTCACCGAGATGGACACTCTGCAGCGGGAGGGAGACGAGCTGGAGTGGAAGGAGTCCGCCAGGTACGGCCGCTGGAACGCCCACCAGCTCCTCACTTCATGATCGAACGCCACAAAGAAAGGAAAAAAAGAAATCAATTTTAATGCTCAGGTTTAGTTCAGAGCTGTCCCACATCAGTGTGTCCACCTATCAGGTCCCCTGGGTGGATAGAGTTACCCTTTGACCCCCCTAAACTAGGTTATATTTGACTCCTGATGTTCAGCTGAGGAACCATTAATGGTGCAGCTTGTGTGTGTGTGTGTCTGTGTGTGTGTGTGTGTGTCTGCAGGTGGGTAAAGTTTGAAGAGAAGGTGGAGGAGGGAGGAGAGCGCTGGAGCAAGCCCCACGTGTCCACGCTGTCGCTGCACAGCCTCTTTGAGCTCAGGACGTGTCTCCAGACGGGGACGGTCCTGCTGGACCTGGACGGTTACTCTCTGCCTCAGATAGTCGGTGAGGATCTGAGGACCTGTGAGAGAACCGCTGTCATGGCTCTCTATTTCCACTGTTGGTGGGGGCGGTGCTGCGAGCACGTGACCCCTCCTGGGGAGCCTGAAGGGTGAGTTAATGAGAGGCAGGAAGTGGAAGACCTGCTGGTTTCATATTGGCGGGAGCCTGGGTGGAAGGAAGCGTCCGCAGGGCGCTTAATATCCGCCACGCCTCTTTTCCTGCTGTGAAATGTCAGAAACCTCCTGCCGGGTCACCAGGTGAGCTGTGTAACAGGAGAAGCCGTCAGCGTCAGAGACCTCCTCCTCTCACCTTCAGGCCCCCGACGGTCGTCTGAAACTTGACCTCGTGCACGCTTTAGCAAACCTTTCCAGCAGGTGCCTGCGGCCTCGCGGAGGTCCTCCAGAAGCTCGAGAGGCTCATACTGTCTGTGATGATTAGCAGAAGAGCCGGCAGGAATCTGCGTTATCGGGAGGAAAAGGGTGCAGCGGCGCCGTTTCACTGATTTAAAACCACACTTGAAATCAGCCTCCGAGGATATGAGGAGGTTTAACTACGCGGCCGTGTCCGGGGCCTCGTGGGCTCTTCTTTAGCCACACCAGCGTGAGCGCCTGAACGTGTGTTTCCTGCAGACGACATCATCGAGAGGCAGGTGGAGGAAGGCCTGATTTCTCCCGAGCTGCGAGAAAAGATCAGTTTTGTCCTGCTGAGGAAGCATCACCACCAGACCAAGAAGCCCATCCACCGCTCGCTGGCTGAAATCGGCAAATCCAACTCCTCCAGTGAGTCTGCAGCGGGGAGATAATTAGCAGTTTGCTCGGCGGTGATTGTTTGCTGACTGTGAAGCTACCTGCATGTAGTATCTGACATGCAGTTACAGGGAAAGACGCCACGTCTGCGTCCTCTGAGACGACCAGACGAGACTGGGCCGGGCCGGGAACTCGACGGGGGCTCGGCCTCCAGCAGGCTGCATGTGTGAAAGTTTGATGAGTTCATTAGCGCCGCAGCGTCTCCTCATCGCCCCGGCAGGACGTCAGCAGAGCTGCTGCATGGCAGCGGTGTCCCCCGCTCCTCTCACCGCCGGTGTCTGCTTGTCCCTCCCCCTGCAGGTCGCAACGTGGCGTCCCGCAGCGGGCAGAGCGTGGGGCCCGTGGCCGCCTTCAACCGCTCCACAGAGGACCTGAGGGTGAAGCAGCAGCCCGGCAGCTACGGCCGCCTGCGTGAGTGTTGGCTCTGACCCCTGACCCCTGACCCTGGAGGTTAAATCATCCCAAATCCAGAAATGATGATGGCGACTGGCCAAGCAGATGAAACCTGTTTAAGGTGCTCTTGTGGTGAGATGATTGTTCTGACCCTTTGAAGCAGGTCACGCTCAGAGCAGGAGCATGAACGACATCGCAGACACGCCCAGCTCAGACCAGGTAACGTAGCTCCTGCACCATTAGATCCAATCTCACAGAGGATTTCGTCCGCTTGCTTGTTTGTTAAGCTAACAATGAGTGTGTGTTAGCTGGCCTCTGCTGTCGGATGCCTGTTGTCTGCTCTTCCTGTGTTTTTGAGAGCCGGTATAATGATGTTTTGTCATCTGCTGACGCACGCTTGGAGCGAGGCTGCCGCCTGATTAGGCTTCAGGGACGGGTCGGCGTGAAGGGTCATCCAGAGCTCCTGTTTGCTCAGCTGAATGAGGTTTAGTGCAGGGAAAACTTTGGGTTTCTGTGCGAGGGTCTGATCAAGCCGTCCGGTTCAGAGTCGGCTCGTTATGGATGTTCAGATGCTGTTTGCAGGCCCACAGTGGGTCACGCGTGACAGCGGATGAGTGCTGCTTACTGTATGCTGCACATTGTCTGAGTCAATAACGAGTGGACACGAGGAGAGAATGGATCCGGCTGTGGCGTCCGCGTGTTGTGCGCTCACATGCCAGCCCGGGTCAGGGCTGTGGCTCGCTGGCAAACCTGCAGCGCTCAGGCTGGTGATGGTCCCGCTGTCCGACTGCCTGCAACGCTTTCACCATTGAAAGAGGCTGAGCTAGCTCACGTCCTCCCGCCTGTCCTCAGCGCACAAACAATCCTCTCCTCCTCTCATTTGGTTTGCAGCTGAAAAACAAATTCATGAAGAAGATCCCCAGAGACGCGGAGGCGTCCAACGTCTTGGTCGGTGAGGTGGATTTCCTCAGCAAACCCTTCGTGGCTTTTGTGCGTCTTGCTCAGGCTACGACCCTGGGGGGTCTGACTGAAGTCCCGGTTCCCACCAGGTGAAGAAGACCTGAACACACACACACACACACACACACACGCAGACAGGTGCTGCATGTCACGTCTCTCTTATCGCTGCACAGATTCCTGTTCATTCTGCTGGGACCTCAAGGAAAGGCCAGGTCCTATAATGAGATCGGACGAGCTATTGCAACTTTAATGGTGGATGACGTGAGTACGAGCTGATACCATCTCAGCCAGCTGGTGGGGACAGAACCTTTCATTTCCTGCGAAAGCTGTGAGCCTGAGCGGGGGTTTAAATGCACCTGACCTGCGCCGGGGCTTGTTTTTGGACGCGTGTCCTGTCGGCAGGCTGGACTAGTGGAACACCTGGATTTCTTGTTAATTCCTGCAAAAAAAAAAAAATTAAAAATGCAGGAGAGAAACCAGAAGCACGTTTTAAAAAAGACAGAAGGCTGTTGTATCAAACTGAAGACGGTTGTCCCCCGACCTTTGTCCCTCACCAGCTCTTCAGCGACGTGGCCTACAAGGCCCGGGACCGGGAGGACCTCATCGCCGGCATCGACGAGTTTCTGGATGAAGTCATCGTCCTTCCTCCTGGAGAATGGGACCCTAAAATCCGCATCGAGCCACCGAAGAAAGTCCTGTCTGCTGACAAAAGGTTGGAGTTACACCATCCGTGTCCCTGCGGGCGGCAGGCTGACAAAGGCTGCGTCCTCCCCGCAGGAAGTCTGTGTTCTCCTTAAATGAGCTGGGGCAGGTGAACGGAACGGCGGGCGGAGGAGGCGGAGGAGGAGGAGGGGGAGGCGGAGGAGGCGGAGGAGGTGGAGGCCTGGCTAATGACGAAGAGATGCCAGAACAACACGAGCTCGGAGAGGAGCTGGCCTTCACTGGACGGTGGGTAACTCAGGACACGTCCAAGCTCATCCAAGCTTGGAAAGAGGGGAAAATACAGACGGTCCCTAAAGAGCACTCAGCTCATACTGGTAATATTCCAGCCAGACACAGCAGAACCAGTGAATGGCCCACATTGGTGTGTGTGTGTGCCTGAAATGATGGAGGTTGCAAACGTCTTTCACTGGTTTCTAATTTGAAGGAGGAGTCTGACTGAAAATGATCCGTGCAGACAAATGTGGACCTAAAATCCTGATGTGCTAGTTTGTTTGGCTGTTTGTGTAACAGCGCCAGAGTTAAAGTGGTCATTGTAATGCATTCCCAGCATCCTGTTAACCTGTGCACCCGTCTGTCCGTGCACAACAGCTTCTGTGGTGGTCTGTATCTGGACATAAAGCGCAAGTTGCCATGGCTACCCAGCGATTTCTACGAGGGCTTCCACATCCAGTCCATCTCTGCCGTGCTCTTCATCTACCTGGGCTGCATCACCAACGCCATCACCTTCGGAGGCCTGCTGGGTGACGCCACCGACAACTACCAGGTAAACAACCTGCAGCGTCCCTGCAGAGGACGCAGAGCATCAGCTCTGTCCAACTGGAGCCTCAGCTTCTGCTGCTGACACCAATAAAGAGGACATCTGCTGCAGCCCCAGCTTGGTTCTACATTCAATTTTCTGTTAGTGCTGCAACACACACACACACACACACACACACACACACACACACACACACACACACACACACACACACACACACACAGCCTTTCTTACAGGACGGCAGGTTTGTCTCTGTCTCCTTGAGGGCTGCACTTGGCTAACACAACAACGCTGCTTCTGTTGGAGTGAAATGTGTAAATTAGTTTTTTTTTTTTGTGAAATTTAATGGTTACACAGGCGGCGGCATGAAGTTATTTTTCTATATAATTTGAAAATGTGGTCGTTATTTTCTTGTTTACCTGTGGAACTTGGCTAGCGTTAGCGTGAGTCGCGCCTGTGGCGCTTCCTGTGACCAGCTGTTAGCCACATCCTGCCTGTGTTTGCCGCCGACAGGGCGTGATGGAGAGCTTCCTGGGAACCGCCCTGGCCGGATCGGTCTTCTGCCTCTTCAGCGGTCAGCCCCTCATCATCCTCAGCTCCACCGGGCCCATACTCATCTTCGAGAAGCTTCTGTACGAATTCAGCAAGTGAGCATCGGCGTGAGCGGAGCGAGGCGTGCAACTGCGCACGTGTGGCCTTCGCTGTCAGCCAAAACCCCGCCGATTAGCGATCCTGGCGGTGCAGATGTGGTTTGGTGTGAGTGGCGGTTGCTCTCAGACGTTAGTGACGTCCGGCTCCTGGCCGTTCCGCAGGAGCAACAGCATCGATTACATGGAGCTGCGCCTGTGGATCGGCATCCACTCCTGCCTGCAGTGTTTGGTCCTGGTCGCCACGGACGCCAGCTACATCATCAAGTACATGACGCGCTTCACAGAGGAGGGCTTCTCCAGCCTCATCTCCTTCATCTTCATCTCAGACGCCATCAAGAAGATGGTGGGCTCCTTCAAGTACTACCCCATCAACACCGACTTCAAGCCCGACTACATCACCACCTACAAGTGCGAGTGCCTGGCCCCGGACCCGAGTGAGTTCAGGTCTCAGGGCGGTGCAGGGCGATGGCCCAGCAGGGTTCCGGCTGACGTCCGCCCTGTTGGACGCAGCTCCGCCCACTGTAGGGTCACGCCTCTCCGTGACCTGTTGCCTTGTGAATGCTGTGAGAGCAGCTGTGCTGAACATTGATTTCTGTAACTGATTTGTCTCTTGTTTGTTTTCGCCGTGCACAAACGGTCCGCCTGCCACCTTCTCCACGTGAGTACCTGAGGAGCCTCCGCCAGCTCCGCCCGCTGGCCCGGCCTGACCTTCTCCTCTCTCTTCCTCTCCTCATTCACCAACAGCGGCTGCAATTACCTTGCGTGGTTCAGTTCCTGTGCCGGATAATAGCTCTGCTGTCTCTGGGGTAAGGGCCCATTTCCTTTGATGTCAGCTTTCATCTTGGAGCCGGCGTGTGAAGACGCATGAACGGCACCCAGAGCAGAAGCGTGTGGTGCAGACGTGGCTCTCTGCTGCTCTTTTCACACCCACCCTCCGACCCTCCACCAGTTGAATGTGACAGCTCTGGACTGGAGCCAGCTGGGCAAGAAGGAGTGTCTGAAGTACGGAGGCTCGCTGGTGGGCAAGTCCTGCAAGTACGTCCCGGACCTGGCCCTCATGTCCTTCATCCTCTTCTTCGGGACCTACTCCATGACGGTCACGCTCAAGAAGTTCAAGTTCAGCCGCTACTTCCCCACCAAGGTGACGGCGTCTCAAGGCTTTTGAACGATGAGGGTTTCTGTTTTTAATCTGTGTTTTCCTCCTCCGGTTTGCTCTCTCTGACCTTTGGTTCTCTGCAGCTGAGGAAGCTGATCAGTGACTTCTCCATCTTCATGTCCATCATGACCTTTGTGGGCCTGGACATGCTGATGGGGCTGAAAACCCCCAAACTCATCGTGCCCACGGAATTTAAGGTAGGGTGAAGGTGTGCACGTCCAGGCGGGTGGAGGCCCCGGCTGCTGCTCGGCTGGGCCCAGCTGGTGCTGGTGTCGTAACCGCCCCTGCTCCTCCTCCTCCAGCCCACCCGGCCGGATCGTGGGTGGCTGGTGATGCCCTTCGGGAAGAACCCCTGGTGGATCTACCTGGCCAGCTCCGTCCCTGCGCTGCTCGTCACCATCCTCATCTTCATGGACCAGCAGATCAGCGCCGTCATCGTCAACCGCAAGGAGAACAAGCTGAAGGTTTGCTTCCACCGCTCCTCTTCCTCAGCAGATGAGCTCTGCGGGTTGCGGGGCTGAATCCGTAGAGCGGCTGTGGGCTCGTGAGCAGTAAGTGTGAGGCGCTGGGTGTGTGCAGAAAGGCTGCGGCTACCACCTGGACCTGTTCTGGGTGGGGATCCTGATGGCCGCCTGCTCCTTCATGGGCCTGCCCTGGTACGTGGCGGCCACCGTCATCTCCATCGCCCACATCGACTCCTTGAAGATGGAGAGCGAGTCGAGCGCCCCGGGGGAGCAGCCTCAGTTCCTGGGCGTCAGGTTGGGGCAGCACGGTTTCGGACCGACAGCCAGACGCTTTCAGGAGCGAGACTGGAGCGGCCCAAGCTGACTGGTGCTTGTCCTCCGTGCAGGGAGCAGAGGATCACGGGCATTTTGGTGTTTGCTCTGACTGGAGTCTCCATCTTCCTGGCTCCCATCCTGAAGGTCCGCTCCGGCGTCACATCTGGACCGGCCAGAGGAACGTCTGTGGTGCTGACAGCTTGTGTGCTGGCTCTGTCTCTTGCAGTTCATCCCGATGCCGGTGCTGTACGGCGTCTTCCTCTACATGGGCGTGGCTTCCCTCAGTGGAATCCAGGTGCGCTGCTGCTGTTCTTCATCAGAAGGGTGGAGCATTTGGAAGCGGCTGGCTCCACCCGCCCTGCGCTCATCAGCCAGGTTTTCGCCGTCGGCTGTAATTGACCTTTTGCTCTTTCTTCTGCTCAGTTCTGGGACAGAATTAAATTGTACTTGATGCCGTCCAAGCACCAGCCCGACTTCTCCTACCTCCGCCACGTCCCCCTGAGGAAGGTGCACCTCTTCACGCTGGTGCAGATCGCCTGTCTGGCGGTTCTCTGGATCCTAAAGTCCACTTTCCTGGCCATCATCTTCCCTGTTATGGTACGGAAACGGCAAGTTGAGCTGCCCGTCAGGAAATATGCCCAAACATCCCAGCAGTGTGTCTTTCATAATCATCACAGCTGTTGGGGTTGGGGTTGGGGTTGGGATTAGGGTTGGGATTAGGGTTGGGGTTGCACAGCAGCGGGATGTTTGACCGCTGTGCACGTGAGGAGGCTCTCCATGTTTAAGCCTGGCGGGTCTTTCAGATTCTGGGTCTAATGGTGGTCAGGAAGATGCTGGACATGATCTTCTCCCAGCATGACTTGGCCTGGCTGGACGACCTGCTGCCCGAGAAGGAGAAGAAGAAGAAAGACGACGACAAGAAGAAGAGTAAGGGGAAGGAGAAGGAGAAGAAGAGGTCCAAGGCTGATGACAGCGAGGAGGAGGTGAGGAACGGTCTCCTGCCGCCCCCTGCTGGAGGACAGGGGCCTTGCATGGTTTCTCATGGCGTGCGTGTGTTTGCAGGACAAAGGTCACGTCTACTCCAACCACTCGCCCAGCTCCGAGTCCGACCTGGACCGCAGGTACTGTGTCCTCAGACTGCACATCCCCTACAAAGACCTCATCTACCCTGATGATGTTCAGCCTCAGTGGGGGGCTTTCTGCCAGGCCGCCGCCACACGCAGCACTTTAACGCACACGCGCACGTCCTCGTCCTGAAAGGGACCGGTCCCGCCAACAACATTAAAACCCTTTTCTCTTCCTGCGTCAGCCGGTAAATGTGTTAAACTAGGACAGCAATCGCACAGAAGCCTAATGATGTTTCTGAATGATCAGTGTAGATGTTTAATTTAATTTAGGGAGCCGCATCCACCACAGAGAAGAAGAGATTCAGTTAGTTAAGCTTGGGAGGAGTCTGGAGCGACGTTACGCAGCAGACGGGGTGTGACGGAGGCTCCTGTGATGGGTCTAGGTCACACCGGATTCCTCTAATAATCCCGTCCGCTGAGTTGAAGAGAAATGAGACACGTGTCTGAGCGTCTGTGCAGGAGTGTGACGGGCTTTGACAGGGGAGCAGATGTTTCTGGTCCAGGCCCTCCTGGTTCTGGCGTGACGCTCATCTGCTGACGGAGGTTGAGGCGTCTCTCCTCCAACCAGAGCCAGCCTGCTCTGCTTTCTCTCCTCATCGGTGGAAACGACGTCGTTCGTACGCAGATTCTTTGCTGCCGTTGTCAGCGCTCCTCTCCGTGCACTTTAGGGCAATGCAGATGTCATGTGATCATCTGCTGGCCTGAGAACAGTCGGTCGAGGCTCTTTGTCAGATGTTAGCTTTGTTGTAGGGTTCTTTGAAAGCCGTCCTGGGCTCCAGCGCGCCGCCCTGCAACAGTCCTCCTGGTTTTGGTTGTTTCTGTTTTTCTGGCGCTCTCACCTGCATGTCAAACCCGACTCTACCCCCACTTTGCCCCCCTCAGTCACAGCTTCATACACTTCTGGCTGGTTCCACAGTCGCGTCTGCGTTGCGTTGAAAGGGGCATGGTTTGGAGTGGGCTTGAGTCCAGCAAAGGCAGGGCGACATGCAGAAGGAGACGGAGACACTGACAGAAAGAGAGCGCTGGACCTTCTGCAGCACCGCTGACGATGCCTCCTGAACACCTCCATTAACCAGCTAGTTGTCTGTTTACATTAGTTGGAATTATAGTCTTTTAAAAAAAAATCTTAAAAAACCTAATTATATAAGAAATATGATAGAAAGGGAAGATTTCAGGCAACAGATTTTGGTCACGTGACACAAAGACACTCTCATACGAGGGGATTTATCCATATTGTTGGTGTGAAAGCTTCCCTGCACCATTCCCATGAGCCCCGAGACAACAGCAGCTCCTTGTGTTTGTCCTGGGTCACCAGGCTCCCTCCCTCCCTCCCTCCCTCCCTCCCTCCCTGCCGCTCTTTTCTTTTGACTGCAATGGGCGTTTTGTGGTAACCGCAGCTTGCCCTTCCTCAGCATCACCCTCCACCTGAAGATCTCTTGCCCGTCATCTCCGGCTGTGCCCATGGGCCGAGGGATGCCCTGCCCCGTGCCCCAGGTCAAAATTGAGATGGAGTCGGACTACGACTCGGACTTCGATCAGCCGCGGCCGCGGGACATGAGCAGTGAAACCACGCTGTAGTCGGCAGGTTGATACTGAGCGAAGGGTGCAGACGCAGCCAGAGCTGATCCAGCAGCAGCACCGGGCCATCAACACCGTAACGGGCTGGCTGAGGCGGGACAGAACCGCTTGGTGCTGCGTTGGCAGCAGCACCGTCTTACTGGGAGGATATTATATTGGGTCATATGGATTATTATTTAAAAACGATGTTAATAGCCAGGAGAATGTTTAATCTGTATGTACTGTATAGGAGAATATATTTAATGTCAAAATATCCTGTGTAACTCCAGACTATGACCTGAAACAAGCAAAATATATTGTGGTCATCATTTAAAAGGCTGTAAACGATGATCAGTTGACTGTACGTTAGCTTCTGGATGATCCTGTTCCCGTTTCCCTTCCTCTGCTCGTTCCGCTGGAAGAAAGAAACAACCAAAAGGACAAAGTGTTGCAGAAAAGATGTGGCCGTCCGGAGTAGCTTCACCTCTCAACTGTGGATGTGTCATTAAACCACCTTTATTCCAAACTGTGTCTCCTGTCTGGTGTCATGAATCCTTTGAATCTGAAGTGCAGCAGGCAGAAATCCAGAGTCTGACTCCATGAAGAATTCTCTTCATAATTTAATGGATCATCTTTAAGAAACAATCTTAAAAACTGACAGGCGATTCCATCAGCAGTTCCGGAAGTAACTTTCCCATTCCAATTTGGAATATAGTGCAACTTTAACCCAACTAAGGCCTGGCGTGACCTGCTGAGACTGGCGGTGAGCGAAAGCCGTCAGGTGAGCACACAGGAGGGGCCCGCGGTGGCCTCGGGGCTCCGCGTGAACCCGTCGGCGAAGCCCTCCCCCTCCATCAGCACTGGCTTCCTGTTGCACATGGGGCACAGCTTGTTCCGCTCCTGCGAGGCTCTCATCCACACGATGAGGTTCCAGCGCTGGCCGGAGGAGATGGGCAGGGCCCCGTGCATGTGCTGGCCCCGGTGCAGGAGGCCCTCGGTCACCCTGTGTTCGACCTCTGAGCACTCGGCTTCGCTTAAAGGCACCTGCAGGCAACAAAACACACACACACACACACACACACACACACACCTGTAGCAACAACCCTAATCCAGCAAAAGGATTTATACAGCAAATTAAACTGTTTATGCGGTGCAGGGCTGTCGTCATGGCAACCAGGATACAGGAGAAATCAATCACCTGTTTTATAGCTCCAAAGTAGAGGTTTCCATCCGTGAACTCCTTCCCAACGGAGACATTGAGAGTGACCTCAGCATTGTCGTAGTGGTAGCTCAGGTCCAGATCTTCATTCATGTCATACTTGACCACAAAGGCCTTGTGGCTGTCCAGACAGCCGCCGCCACAGTCCGGGTAAAGCACCGCCGTCACGGGGTGCAGGTAATGTTCACGGAGAGGCGTGATGAAGCCCTCGTCAAAGCCCAGCTCGTTCAGGAGGACCTGGAAGCAAAGAGAGGAATGAAGGAACCTGCAGATCAAAGCGAGGTTGGATTATCCTTCGAAGGCTGTGTTTGGAGGATCGTCCACACGAATGTTCTTGTCGGAGGGGATACATTACCCCGTAGTGATTCATGGTGTTGGGTCTCCCTTTAGGGGCAGAGGACTGCTCAAAGTGCTCCAGCTCCTCCAGCAGCTCCTCGCAGAAGCTCTTCTCAAACACGGGGAAGCGGTAGACTCTTGCTGCTCCAAAGGGCGGAATTATATTAAAATATCCTGTTGGAACTACGTCTGCCAGTGGGCACACTCAAACCCTCATGCCTGAAATGCTGAATTTACCTCAGGTACCAAGGGGAGATGAAAGGCTTTGATGTGTAGCTCACCTGCTGCCTCTTCTAGTAAGACCAAGAGACCATCTTTGGTGGCGTCCTTCCTTTGACAATAGTGGACAATCTGCTTGAACTTGGGTGCCAGGAACGACTCCTGTGGACCAATAAAGAGTCAACGATGCATCACTGCTGACCAAAAAAAAAGGTTTTTGCACAAAGCACCTTGAGATGGTAGACATGAGGGTGGAGAGGCTGGTACACCTCTTTAATGGCTGCGGCTCTCTCTGCAGACATCACACTAAGATGCAACCGCCTGTCCACTTCCTGAGAAATCTAAACAGCCACAGCAGATTAAAGTTGAAATAACGAAGGTTAAAAATCACAGAAAGATGAGGAGGCTCTCAACAACCAACGTCTGCATTTCGGTTTATTTCTGACCTTGTTGAGCACATCTGCAAACTGAGGCTCTGTCACACACCCGAGCTTCCTCAACAGCTGCGTGGTGAAGAATTAGAAGATTAAAAGACGACTTTATGTCTGTTTTATGAACTCTGGGGCCAGTGTGAACATTTACTCACCTCTCGGTAGTCCAGCCTGAACTGCTGCTGCGTCACAAAGCGGACATGTAGGTTGTAGTCCTCCAGATAAATGTTGTCGGTGTTAAAACATCCACACAAATAAAACTGCGTTGTTCCACTTTCTTCGTGTGACATGACTGTTGGTGCTGAGAGACTTTTGTAAACACTGAGGAAAACTCAACACGTGACCATATTTCCGGACACAAAAAACAGCACTTCCTTTTCCATTTTCTGGACTTCAAAATAAATGCATAGCTGAAATAACCTGTTAAACAAAGACCAGTATACCACAAATAAAAGGCTAAAGATTTTCTCTTGTTAATCGGAACGCATATTCTTCAGTGTTTTCTTTAGTCGAAGTAATTATACATTATGTTATACAATATTAATTAATCGCGTAATCGCGTGGGACTTTTAAATCGATCGTGTGTTTTATTTTCTTACTATCCGGTGAGTTAATGTGTCATATTTTTGTCCGCAAGGGGGCGCAAACGCAAAAAAACTACCGGCTTCTCGAGTAGTAGAAGAAGAGCTACTGGGCATGCGCAGTGGTGTTTCGGTTTATCGCTTTATCCTCTGCAATATTTGATACTTTAGCTTAATAGAATAAAGCCATCGCATTTCTGTTGATCAGAGTATCAACTTTATTACTGTATGGAGCACCCACGGAGATGTTGAACGTGGAATCTCTGCAAGTGGCCGAGGAGGAGGTGGTTGAATCGAGCTCCAACAAACTCTGTGATATTTACACTTTTGTTGCTAAAGGATGTTTTCCTCAGACGATGAATTCTTTAAGGAAGAAGAATCTGAAAAGATACGCACAGAAATTTATAATTGACGGTAAGTCATATTTTATAAAGTTAATTTTAGTTGATAGAATACACGACTTGTGTACAAACGTGTATGTACCAAACAATTGTAAACTTTTAAAGCTCTGGAACATATAAAGGCCTGATCTGAAGCCACTGAAGATGAAGTTTGGCATGACTTCTTTTATTTTTCACCTGCTTTGATAAAGTAAAGTTTGCAAGTGCATGTTTCCATTGAGTTTGTTAATTGTGTCACTCCGAATGTTAATGTTAATTCGTCTACAAATATGGTCATTAAGAGGGCAAGCTTTACTATGTGGGAACCAAGAAGGAGGAGAAGAGGGAGGTTGTGATCGAGGCTGACAGGAAGAGGCAGATCTTCCTGGACTGCCACTTCAATGACCTGGGTCACCACCTGGGCCAGAAGAAGACTGTGCACCGGATCCAGAGGAGGTACTACTGGCTGGGGATCATCCGGGACGTGGTGGATTGGGTGAGGAGCCGTTTTCCCCTTCGGTGGACCTAATGACTCCGCCTCGTGTTGAGTGGAGCTGTGTGTTGTTCCAGATTAAAGTGTGTGAGACCTGTCAGCACGCAGAGAGGAATAAGAACCTTGCGAGGACTGTTCGGCCTCTAAAAGTGGAAGCACCTTGGGACATAGTTGGGATTGACTTCATAGGTATCCTTTTTTTCCTTTTCTGTCATGTTTTTGCACGCTGTGACAACTGTATTTGTCGTCATCACACCAGGGCCGTTTCCTGAGAGCCGGCAGGGCAACACTGGTGTCGCGGTTCTCATCGATTACTTCAGTAAATGGCCCGAAGCGTTCCCAGTTCAGAGGACAGACGCTCTCGCAGTTGCCAGATGTGTTTCCAAATGCATCTACAGGTGAAGAGTAATCCACTCAGCATCAGTTCTTTTCCTGCTGATGTTGACGTGAATCAGTGCTTGAAAACATCCTGTTCAGAATGTTACCCAGTTATCTTTCCTGTGGACCAGTTGATTTTTTTGAAGCCCGTTTCAAGCTGAACTTGAGCTCATGTCTGACCAGGTTCGGTGCTCCTAAAACAATAGTTTGTGCCCAGAATGTGGACTTCTGTGAGGAGGTGAGCTGTGGAGTAAAACCGTGCGCGCCCATGCTTGAACTGTCGGTGACGTCCGGGGTGATTTGCAGGTAACGAGGCTGCTGCGCGACAAGTGGAACGTGGTTCAGAAGGTTTCTCCTCTGGAACAGCCGCAACTCAACCCTCTGCACGACTGCACGGGACCGCTGATGAAGGCAGCGGTGGTGCAGATGGTGGCAGAGAAACAGGCTGACTGGGACGACTTCCTGGACCCCGTCCTCTTCCTGTTCAGGACGACCATCAACCCCACAACCAAGTTCAGCCCGTACTCTCTCATGTTCAACAGAAAGGCTAACTTTCCAAATGAGGTAAAGACTGCTTATATGTTGATAAATACTTCTCCTTGTTTTGGATTGTTAACGTGTTTTTGTTTTTTCTGTAGACGACGTTGAGTCTGCTGAATTACGATGAGCAGGATGTGTTTTCCACGAAGGAGCAGGCGTCCACGTACATGTCCATCATTGAAGAGCAGCAGGACTCTGTGAAGCAGCTGGTAATCTGCCTTTATCACCTACTTCACAACCTGAAAAGTACAAACTCTTTAGAAACCTTTACAAACAATTGTCCCTTTACATTTGTCTGAAAGCAACTATTCTCGTTTTTCTTCTGCAAACATGGCTGTGGAAGGATCTAGCAACCCTCCATCATCCATTTGCAGCTTTTAGGAGGTTTTAGTTGAACTGATTTCATCTTTGATACTGTGGCACTTTGAGTTTAAATGTCTGTTCTCCAATTCCAGGTGTTAGCCAACATGAATGCAGCCTACAAACAAGAGAAGAAGAAGAACTCCAAACGGAAGGGCCACAACATGGCCCCACTGGGCCTTAAGATCACAGATCCTCTGTTTGCTGCAGAAGACTCACCCTGCCCCAAAAAACTTAAAGACAATTTATTTTTGTCCTTTTCCGATGAGACTGTGTTGAGTACAGGACAAAGTGGTGCCAGTGAGATAAAGACCGAGTTATTGTACCGCCTAGACGAGCCTGACGTTCACTGAGCAGGTCAGCAGGATGCTGAACCCGCGACTGGAACAAACATGGTACGACGTCACCAGTCACCTGCGGCCTTGTCATCCAGGTCCCAGCGGAGGTGGTCTGAGCCAGGACAGCACGCCTCCCCTGGTGACGGCTCAACATTGCATTACAAGAAAAGGCAGTAATTTATTTACCTTTAAATTATCATGAAATGAATTTATAAGATGAACATTGAAATAAATATGATACATTTTTTTATGACCCAGTATTACTAGTAGATGTCAGAGTGATGGTTTGTGAACTGACTTTTATGTCGGGAATCAATATCAACAGAGATTAAATATGCGCCCACATTTATAACATTTATTACTAAATGATCTTCCACGGTTCTGAGAAAGACAATATGCTGTAATTTCCAATACTTTGGTTCGGTCAACTATGTTATTTGTTTTATCCGTTAGTCATAAATTACTATGTCAGTTTATTAACTTTGAACCGATATGCGTATTTTCAGATAGTTATAATTGCGTTGTAGCTGCGTTGTAGCGATCGTTGCGCTCTTGAACGCTCCCTGAAGCCTGGTGGGCGGAGCCACACCTGTAGCAATGGTGGAGCGCAATACTGTACAAACAAGACCTGTTCAGTGTCTCAAACGTTGACGGCTATACTTGTGTCAAATATTCCTTACAGTGTAAGCGCAAGAAGAAATTCGTGCTGATTGGTGGAGAAACTAGAACTGCTCCGGCCGCTAGTTTGATTTTGTAGCAGTAGTGACGGTAAGTGTCTTAAATTATAAACTTAAAGCATGAAACGAGGGTGTTTTAAAAAAAAATTTTAAAAAAATATACGCGAAGTGAGAATGTTACCACAATAGACCATCTTTGACACCGGTTTTCCGGACTCGTCTGACTTGTCACTTGAATGTTACCGGTTAGCGACGCTCGAGCTTCTGCATTTGTTGAAAAAAAGAGGGGAAAAGTGTCATTTAAGTTGTCTGTGGAAATCAAAGAGTTTAATAGCACGGGAGTCTGACACCTGACGCAACGCTGTGCAAGATGCTACCTGCTAATTGCTAGCATGCGGTGAAATAATCACACGGTTGAGAGACGAGTCGCCCCCC
>BJFM01003311.1:0-17874 GCA_016586285.1 Arothron firmamentum | reverse complement strand
CACACACACACACACACACACATATTTAACAAAACCCCACACATTTGACACTTAGCTGTTTTTTTCTTTTAAATGCGTGTCTCTAGGTCTGTGTTTTCGCTCGTCATGGCCTCCAGGGCTGTGGGCTGCACTGTGGCCTACATCCTGCTGGACCTGGTCATCACCACCGTCCTGTACATACACGGGTCGCATTTCAGCATAATAAAGGAGGAGCTGCTGAACTTTGACATCCTCCGGTCGCTGCTGGATCTCTGGGGCTCTGTGCTGCTGAGATCTGCCCTCCTGCTGGGAGCCTGCATCGGGGTTTCATGGAACAGGGAAGAAGGCCCGCGGTGGGTGGATAGCGTCACCTCTGCTGTTGTTTTCATGTGTCTGATCATCCTCACCTACACCTTAGCCAAGCTGCTGCTGCTGACCGAGCTGGGGCCTTTGACCCAGCAGCCGTGGGCCCTCAGCCTGCTGTGCTGGACTTTTGCGTCAGGTCTTGGCCTCCTGCTGCCTTGGAAGCTGCTGGGAAAAGTGGCCCAACCGAGGAGAGGGGACGGCAGCAGCAGAAGTGGCTCTGAGGACACCGGGAAGCTGGTAAACCCTGACTCTGAGGGGGAGAATTCACCTGAGGAGAGAAGGCCGAAGAATCAGCCCAACTCTGGGGCCACTCTGGGCCGCCTGCTGGCCTACTGCAGGAAGGACGGGGGGCTGCTGTCTGTGGCCGTGTTCTTCCTCCTCATTTCTGCCGTCTGTAAGTGTGACCTTGACACAGCAACTGATAGAGAAGCACTTGGAGGGTGCAGCCCTCTGCCAGGCACGTTTCCCGGATATGTAATTAAGATCTGGTCATAACAGCTCACGTTATATCGCTAACAGATAGAACAAGGCCGGCCGAGACTTCGTCTCCTTGGTGGGTGTAATAAAAAGCCCCATAAATCTTACAGCCTTTATTACAAACACTTGCAACACCCATATAATATGTCCTCCCAGTAAAGACCTTTGTTTAGTGCCGAGTCCATAGTTAATGACTGTTAAACAGCTCATGCTGAGGAACAGACCGGTTCTATGACAGCACATTAGTGCAAACATGATGACCCAGACGAGGTGCAAAGATTATTCTATCATGAATTATACTGTGAAAACAAAGGTAATTAAATAATTCCTGCTCTGTGCCAACATTTTTATGCTAAATGCTTAAATTCGTGCTAAAACGGGGAGAAAGTAGCCCCTCCTGGTGGACGAGCGCCGCGTTAATGCAGCTGTCTGACCTGCAGGTGAGATCTTCATCCCCTTCTACTACGGACAAGCGATCGCCAACATTGTGTCCGCGCACAGCATGGAGCACGTCGCCCAGCCTGTGCTCAAGCTGCTGGCGCTGGCCTTGGTCAGGTGAGTGAGCGGCGGGTCCCAGTCGGGCCGGGTCAGCGCTGGCTGACCTATGTGGGGACGGGCGTCGCTCCACCTCTGGAGGTTTCAGGAGCCGGACGGTCCTCCTCAGATCTGAGCCACGTCTGCTGGGTCACGCTCTGCCGCAGGTTCCCATCTAAACCAGGGGTCCCCAACCTGCGGCCCGCGGGCCACATGCGGCCCGTGAGGCCTCTCGGTGTGGCCCGCGGGGCTCTAATTGAATTAACATTAGGTTCGGCCCGCCTAGGAAAACCAGGGCCATCCCTGCGGCCCGCAAAACCTTCCGTGTGGCCCAACTCACGGATGAGCATCTGCAAGGCGCCCTTCTACTGTCTGTGAGCGGTGTTGTGCTCGACTTTCAGAAGCTATCTTCTGCCAAGCAGCACCAGCCTTCTCATTAAATTAATGTCTGAAGATCAGTTGTTTTTCTCAATCATTGTTTTTCGCAAAATTTAGCTAAACAGGTGCGTGCGGCCCGCGGGGCCCTGGCAGGGAGGCCGTGCGGCCCACGTGCTGGAAAAGGTTGGGGACCCCTGATGGAAACCCATCCGTCAAACGCATCTCTTTGTCCCTTTACGTCACATGACTGGCGGGCTGGTCTCTGCAGCTCGATTTCGATCGGGGTGAGAGGCGGCGTCTTCTCCCTGACCTTCGCCAGGTTGAACCTCCGCGTCAGGAACCACCTCTACCGAGTCCTGACCAGGCAGGAGATTGGCTTCTTTGACCAGAACCACACAGGTGAGCCAGAGCCGCCTCCGCCTGCGTTGACCTGAGCCTGCGGTTCCCCAGCGCTCCTCACCTGTCTCACCCGCAGGCGACATCCTGTCACGCCTCTCCGCCGACACCACCCAGGTGAGCGACCTCATCTCGCAGAACGTCAACATCTTCCTGCGAAGCGTGGTCAAGGGGGCCGGCTTCTTCGCCTTCATGTGCGCCATGTCCTGGAAGCTCTCGCTGGTGACCGTCACCGGCTTCCCCTTCATCGCCTTCGTCTCGAAGGTTTATGGGGACTATTACAAGGTGAAGCGCGCCGCCGCCCACGCCGCCGTCGCTTGGCGCTCGGCGCCGACGGAGGCTTTGCTCTGGGTCACCTGGGACCAACGCTGAACGCCCGCCATCCTCTAATCCACAGAAACTGACCAAAGAAGTGCAGACGACGCTGGCAGAGGCCAACAAAGTTGCGGAGGAGACCATCTCCTCCATGAGGACGGTGCGCAGCTTCGCCAACGAGGGCGGCGAGGCGGCGTGCTACCACTCCAAGCTGCTGCTGATGTTCCAGCTGAACAAGAAGCAGGCGCCGGCCTACGCCTGCTACCTGTGGTCCAGCTACGTAGGTGTGGCCGTCACCCCCTCTGGATGCCTCCTCCTCTGCCTCACCAGCAGAGCCTCTGTCTTTTTCCAGGTCACTCAGCTGGGGTTGGAGGTTGCTGTCATCTACTACGGCGGCCATCTTGTCATCTCCAGCCAGATGACCAGCGAGGAGCTGATAGCCTTTTTCATATACGTGCTGGAACTGGCCGAATGTCTGGAGGTATCTGAGCCCTGCTGCTCTTCTGGCTGAATGTGCTGACTGAAAGCAGAGGTCTTGGCCTTCCTCACGTGCGCTCCCTCTTCCAGAGCATTGCCTCCGTGTACACGGGTCTGATGCAGGGTGTTGGAGCTGCCGAGAAGGTTTTTGAGTATCTGGACAGGAAACCCAAACACCCAGCAGAGGGGACGGAGGCTCCTGACACGTGCACAGGCCTGGTTGAGTTCAGAGACGTGACGTTTGCGTACCCCACCCGTCCCGAGAGCGATGTTCTGCAGGTGGCTGCCGCGGCGCCTTCGGGCTGTCCCAGCTCCGGTTTGTGGCCTTCAGCCTTTGCTGAGCTCACCTGCTGTGCTGGTTTGCAGGACGTGTCTTTCACCCTGCGGCCCGGCAAGGTCACCGCTCTGGTGGGACCGTCGGGCGGCGGGAAGAGCTCCTGCGTGGGTCTGCTGGAGAACTTCTACCAGCCGCAGCACGGGCTGGTGCTGCTGGACGGAAGGCCGGTGCACACCCTGAGACACGACTACCTGCACTCCAAGGTCAGGCTCGGCTCCGCTCGCCTTCCAACCGTGAAGGAGAACCCTCCGGCACCAGCAGAGAGGCTGATCAGTCATCAATAACGGCCCTGAAAGGGGTTCTAACAGCTTCATGTGTCAGTTAGACTCCCAGTTCCTCCGGCAGAAGCCGGAGCTCAGGACATGTGTCAGGACATGTGGACCGGAACCTGGAAACCATCTCCAGCTGAGGTTTTTTCAGGCACCTGTTGTTTCTTCCCAGGTGGCCCTGGTCGGCCAGGAGCCCGTGCTGTTTGCTCGCACCGTGGAGGAGAACATCACCTACGGCCTGAGTGACGTCCCCCTGGCGGACGTGATGGAGGCCGCCGTCAAGGCCAACGCTCACGAGTTCGTCTCCGAACTGCCCGAAGGCTATCAAACAAGTAATTCAGAGCAGAACCGTCCTAAAACAAACTTTGCAGCCAGGTAGAATCATGTGATGGTGCAGAGCTGCTCGGTTGCCGTCATCAAATATGTAAAAGCGCAGACGTGTTTGATCAAGGCGGCTCGTCTTTGACCTGCTGGACTCTCCCTCTTTTTGCTCCTCATCCTCAGGTGTTGGAGAGAAAGGCACCCACCTCTCAGGAGGCCAGAAGCAACGAGTGGCCATCGCCAGAGCGCTGGTCCGCAACCCTCGAGTTCTCATCCTGGATGAGGCCACCAGCGCCCTGGACGCCGAGAGCGAACACATCGTGAGTGAAAACTGCACTAACGCCTGTCCCAGACGGCCCCCCTGCTACCTGTGGCCGTCCCCCCCCAGGTCCAGCAGGCCCTCAACAACGCCATGCAGGAGCGCACCATCCTGGTGGTGGCCCACCGCCTCAGCACGGTGGAGAAGGCCGACAACATCGTGGTGATCGACCGGGGCCGCGTGGCCGAGCAGGGCCCCCACAGCCAGCTGATGGCCAGCGGCGGGCTCTACAGCAAGCTGGTGCAGAGGCAGCTTCTCGCCATCGAGACGGGGGTGGAGCTTCTCCACCCGGCTGACAGCAGCCAGAGGTGGGACGGGGGGGGGCGACGGAGACGGCTGAGCAGCTGCACCAGCACCGCCAGTGAGTCGGAGAAGCGCTACTAGAGAGGACTGCTGGGTGGAGAGCAGAGCCGGCCGCTACGGTGCTGCTGCTTTATTTGGGCATCAAACCAAAGAATGAGAGAAACTGACCGTCAACCTGACCTTTAACCTCAAGATGCTCGACTGACAGAACTTAACACTCTATAAATGAAAGAAGGGTAAAACATCAAATGCAGTTATCCTCGACTACTTGAAGGAGTGAATGAAAAAGGCAGTTTGTCCTGCGGGCGCAGTGGCGGACGCAGCAGCCTCGTCCGACCTCGGCTAGCTTTGTTTATGTGAGTCAGTGAGCGGTTCCGCTCGCTCCGAAACGGGATCATTTATCACTTTATTCCATTTTTCATCGTTCATTTTCATTTCATTTGAAGGAGCTCTGCTTGTGGTCGTTACGTCATGGAGTCTTCCAGTTTTAAAACGATGCACTTTCACAGGGACAGTAACTCTAAGGAACAGGGTCAATCTGAGCAGGTCGCTGGGTTCAAAGGTCAGATTCCAGCCAGCCACATGCAGGCTGCCGCGTACTCGACTGCACTCCAGCCAGCCAGTGAGCAGTCATTAATCACAAGGGCGTTAGTTTGCTGCAAATTCCAACACACCAGCCCTCCTGAATGCACCCAAATGTAAAAAAGGTGCATTTGTGTTGGAGGCTGCTCACTTCTATCATCTGGAATTACGTAAGCAGGCGCTCCAAAGAGGACACAGATGTCTTTGTGTCACTTGAAGCTACACTAGATGCATAAATCTTTTATGCAACATGTTGATTCAATCAGGAAAGCTTCTAGTGTAAAGCAGACTTTCTAGCTGAAACAGGGACTGTGACGACTACACAGTCCTTTATCGCCGCACAAAAACCCTCAACTCTTTATGTACTGTGTCTACGTATGGACTAACTGTATCTGGATCATAGCGATTAATAAATTATTCTGTAATTTATGAATGTGTAATGTTGTTTGTAGTTTCATTTTAAGAACTCAGTCAATGCACAGATGACAGAAGTCTTATGTTTTAGTTTTTACAACATGAATTGGTATTATAATAACTACAGAAGAATATATAGAAGAAGAAAATAGTAGTAGTAATACTGATAGTAGAACGAACAGTAGACTTTGTAATTTCCCACACGCCTGAAGGCATCACCGAAGCCCCGCCTCCGCGGCCGTGACTACTTCCCGTCAGGCACCTCGGTCAGCTGTCACGGTCGGAGAGCAGCGTTTCCAGGCCAGCAGGAGCCCCCAACCACGGCTAAAATGTCCCTTTTCCCCAACAAGTTCGGCGCTTACACGATGACTCAACTCAACGAAATCATAGAGGACGACGAAAAACTTACGAAGATGGTGCTGGAGATGGAAGAGGTCGGTGAATCTTGAGTTCTTGTGTTTTTTTCCTCGCCTCCGTACAGCCGAGCGCTAGCTAGCTCCTGTCCGCGCTCCTGGCTCCGCTCCTCGGCCCTTTGTTGTGCTTCCGCGGCGGCGCCTCGCCGAAGCGACGGAAAGCAGCGTCCCGCTGGACGTTTTTGGTGCTGTGGTCGGGAGGCTGGGGCATAAACGGTAACCTTGACCCGTAACTGGGGCAGGCTTTGTCTCACACGAGGGCTCGTCATTTATTTACTCCGCCGGGGCATCAGAACCTCGCCTATAATGTTCCTGTTGGAACAGGCTTGTGTTTAACCCGCCGCCTTTGCGCTGAGTCACACAAGTAAATATTCAAATCTGAGCTCTCCTGATAGCCCAGAAACTTCTAATTCCATATTCCGCATGGAAATTGGCCAGTTTTATCGAGGCGTTTCTGTTGGACCAGTAACGAGCAAAACAGTCCCAAACACCATTATATAATCCAATATTAACCAGCTCACTGCACTTTACGTGCCAAAGTCTTAATACCTTTCTGGTTCCTTGTCCAGAAACACTGGCCTCATCCCAGTAGGTCAAGCCCGTTTTCCCAGTTGGGTGACTGGTCAGTAAAGGCCCATGCTGGTCAGAATCCCGGCTTTTATAGGTGATTCTACAGGAGAGACCGCCAGCAGATGAGATCCCTTAATAAACAGGATTAGTGTCCTGGTTATTTCCCGGGCCGTGTGTGTCCTGCACAAACGTCCTCGGTGGGTTTTAATCTAATTTCTGGATCTGGATCATCTCTTTCAGAACCATGGTACTGTTCTGCTGGTGCACCCGCGTTGACATTCAGCCCTCCATTATTTCTGGGCTTTTGTGACGTTCCTTCATCTGACCAAGGCAGCATTCACCCTTTTCAGCGTAAAAAAAAATCATACAATGATGTTCTAATGGTTCAGTTTTCCGCTCTTGCTGTGACTGACGTTGGGCCCCCCCCCCATCAGCAGGGACAGTCGGGGACTGTGAGAATTCTCCTTTTGTGTCCTGAGCTCATTCAAGAATGACAGTTGACACCACAGTAAAGGCTGGTTTCCACAGAGTCGCCAGCTGTATGGCAGGAAACTGCTGCGCGCTGTGAAACGGCCCCTTCGGTTGCTCATCCACACCCTGATTGCGTCCTTGGTTTCGTTTTTCCTCCCGGGGCAGCTTACAGAGAAACTCTGGACCTGTTTGCTGAGTTTCCACGGCAGCGCTTGACTTGAGCCGCTCCGCCGAGCGTCGACGTGCCTGGTCAGGAGCTGGGAGGTTCTTGGGTCGATGACGGCGGCAGGCGTGAGGCGTTTACTGAAACATGAGAGCGTTGTGGCGCCGCGCTCCACAGCTGCAGCACACACACACCCACACACACACACGCACACGCAACCCTTTGTCCAACATCAGGAAGTGTGTGTGTGGCTGTAGGCTCTAATCTTCTGACTTTGCCGGGAAAAACACAACAAAGGCGACACATGTTGCTCTTTGAAGGACGCAAACAGTGCTGTCACGCAGGAGGATCCTGCTGTGTCATACCTGCCGATGTGGTGCAACCTGTTTATGGTGCAGTCGCATCAGAGCCGTGACAAACGCCACATGCAACCCCTGACCCCCCCTCGGCCATCTTCCGTTCCTCCTGCTAAAAGCTGGTTAGCGCTCCGGTGACCCAGTTTTTCTGATTTCATCTTATTTAGGCTTCATATTTTCAAGCTGGCTCAGATTAGGCTGAGGGGCGCCTCTACCTCACTAATCTGAGGTTCTATGAGTGAAATGAATGTCTATTTAATTTCTCGGGGTTATTTCTGGAGATAACTGCCTCATTAATACCTGCAAACTGAGCCAGAATGAGTAATATAATTCTGTTAGTATTGTGATACGATGATATACATGATTATATTCCCAGATTTACAATATCAGAGAGGGTTAGTTTTAGGGAAAAACCTGCAAATTGTTGCTGTCTTAATGGATTGTTAATAAAAGATGTTTCTACTATGGTGTTAGTCCAGAACCGTTGTAGCTGCCCTCTAGTGGCAGGCTGCAGTACTGCCCTGACCTCTGGGATGGAAAGACTGATTCTCACCACGGTAGCAAAGACCAACTGCTGCCTGGATGCTGCAGGGAGCAGTCAGACAGTGTGGTGTCTCTCCTGCCTGCGGGAAAGCAAACAGAGCTGTCTCAGACCGGCCCGGTTTCTGCCTCCGTTGGTGACAGACAGACAGACAGGCAGGCAGACAGACAGACAGACAGACAGACAGGCAGACAGATGGAGTCATGACTCTTTATCAGAGAAAACCCCCAACTGTATCAGAGCTCTTGTCGGGGCGGCTGAAGCTGGAGGTCTGTGTGTTGGGGAGCTCTGGACGGCCCCTGGCTGCTGCGGCTCCTCTCCCCCAGGAACATTCCAGCGTTTTAATTCCTTCTCTTGTTTGGTGAAAGCAGTAATGAAAGCGTTTGAGGTCTCCTGGCTGGTTCATGCCAGGCTAGACGGGGATGCCATCAGTGACCCCCCAGCAAACGCTGCTGCTGCTGCTGCTGCTGCTGGATTCCCAGAACCAGCCTGCAGGTGTAGATGCTGTTTAAAGGTCTGCAGAACGCACAACTCTGCCTTTTTACTGAAGAGGCCCCAGAGCCCTGGGCTTCACCCATGTGAAGCACTTGTCTGTGTAGCTTTCCAGCTCTTTTTAAAGCAAACGGGGGTTTTGTCAGCTGCTCCACCACCAGAGTCGGCCTCAGCCGCCTTCAGAGGTCTTCCATAACAACCGAGGTGGGGGCGTGTTTTTAGACTTTTGCTATGGAAATGCCTGGCTGTCGGGCAGCCGTTGAGGCGACTCCTGTCTGCTCATTAACGCTGGCGAATGCAGCAGATCTCCAGCAAACAACCTTTGCTGCGTTTGGGAGGAATTAGCTCCCGAGGAGTGATTAAGGTTCATCTATGCAGAGGTGGAAAGTGATGAGTTACAGCAGCTGTGGGAATAAATCTATATTGTTATGCTCTTTTGTAGATGCAGGGTGTCCAGCAGAGCAAGGAAACGACGCTGGCCAACAACAGAACCCTGGCGGAGCAGAACCTCATCCTGCAGCCCGACCTGGAGCATAAGAAAGAGCAGCTCACCCAGAGCTACAGGTGTCTGCAGGAGAACTTCGAGTCCTACCAGCTCCGCAAGTCCACCCTAGGTACCACAGCGCCCCACATCTGGCTCGGTCGAGGGAGAGCTGCTTGGATGCTTGTTTGCATGTGTTTGGGTGTTTCTGGGCTCTCGGTTTTCTCCGTCCTTTGACTTGTGGTTCAGCAGGATTCTGTAGGTCTGACACATCGGCGCCTCCTCCCCAGCTCTTAAATAGATGCAAAACCAAAGCGTGTCAGCTGCAGAGGTGCTGGAGCTGCTCTGAGCTGGAGCCAGTAAACCTCCCCAAACGCTGACAGCATGAGAGTTTCAGCAGCCCCGGAAGCGGAAAAATACTGCAAATATCAATAAAAATAATTATGAACTGCTAAGAAAGCCAGGAGTGAGTAAAAGGCTGCCGCTTTTATGTTGTTCCACACAGACACGATGGAGTTGAGGCGGCTCAGGACTTTCTCGGGTGTCTTCTGTCCTCGAGACGCTGACGTGTTCAGTTACCAGCTGAAGGAACTGGTTGAACTGGTTCTGGTGTTTCCATCAGAGACTGACTGGAGAGCGTAGCTACAAAGAAACGGGCCTAATATTCTCTTGTGAGAAGAAGTTTTACCCCTCATCTTCTACCGAGGGTCCACACAAAGGTTGTAATATCCCCCATTGTTACACCTTTATTACACTTCCTGGTGTGTGAGGAGGATGGAGCGGTGCACCGTGTGATCTTGTTGACGCACTGGTTGCCAGGCAGCGCTCTCAAAATAGCATGGCAGCCATTCATGACTTGGCTGCACAGATAAAAGTTGGTTTGAAGACAGGCAGCGCTGTCGTGTCCGTGCACAAAGCCGCTCGCTGTCGGCCGCTGCTGCTGCACCCGTTTGGGGGTTTTTCACCCAGGATGGCAGCAGTTGGAGGAAGAAGAGGCCCTGCTGGCGGCTGGATGGGATATTGTTCTCTAGCAAGCGTGCATTTGTTCTTTTCAGCTTCAGGAATGTGAGGAAATGTTACTCTGCTTTCCTGAAGCTGGAGGGAGCAAACGTAGAAATCCTGATTTATCACGTAATCACCGTTGAATGTTGGAATAAGAGGACATTTATGGACAAAATAATTTGAATTTTAAAAAGCTAGAAGGAGCCCGTATTTCAATTATGATGCAAATAGTTAGGACGTTGATAAGTTGTTGTGTAATGTTCTTAGCTCGTAGCTAAATTGTGTGTTTATTTCTCTCATGAATGCTCTCAGTTGCTGCTGAACAACAGCTTTTTCAAATGTAGGTTACTGGTGCCCCCCCACACCCCCCCCTTGTATATTTGGCCCTGGCGCTGGATTTGTATCAGCAGCTTGGGGGGGGGCAGTGGGGCTGAGAGGACACGCTCGCCGTTTAAGCCAGATGAGATGTTCAGCCTGGTGACCTTGGTGAAAAGCCCCCTGCATGGCGGGCAGGGCAGCTTTGGGGGGGCTCTACGGGGTATTCAGGTTGAACCAGACAGGCAGGAGGAAGCCTCACTTGTGAGCCCAGGTGTTGATGGTAGGTTGGGTCCCAGCGCTGAGGCAGAGCCTTGCTCCAGGACGGAGTCCTGAGCTGGTCCAAACGCACGCCTGTGTGTGAGCTGCAAAGGCAGACTTCATCTGAAGACAGCTGCGTTCCTGCTGGGGCGGATGAGATCAGGCTCCGTCGGTTTTGCTGACAGGGTGCAGCTCTGCTGGCAGCTGCAGGTCCGACCACAACGGGAAGTTTCAGTCGAACAAGCGAAGAACGCTGCGCTGAGAGCAGGCAGGCCGGTGCCGGGCCAGCCGGATGCGTGGGTCGCGGCTCAGAGCCTCCGCTCAGACGGCCCCGCCGTGGCGTGACTGGCCGGTTCCGGCAGCGCCGAGCGGACCCTCTTTATGGATCAGCACAGCTGGTCTGTGACGTCAGCCGGGCCTCCTGACTGGAATGTGTCAACGTCTGCGTGGAGGAGCTGCTGCATCAGGAAGTCTGCGGGTTGTGGACGGAGGCGCCCGACTGTCCTCATCTGCACCGTCAGCCTCTGAGCTCCAGCAGAAAGAGTGACTTCCTCACTTTGTTTGCCTTTCAGATCACAAGACGGGAAGCTCGTCTCTGGACACGCTGCTGGCCCTGCTGCAGGCGGAGGGGGCCAAAATAGAGGAGGAGACGGAGGTGAGCGTCCGCCTGCCAGCCAGGCCGCAGCATCGCTGCATTTAATGCGTTTCATTCACAGCAGCAGTGCTGTGTTTTATAACACTCTGTAAATATAAGACAGGTAATAGTTCACTATATGTGTGGATTTTTTTCGATCGTCCACAAAACTGAAGCTGCTTTTTACTGAGATGTTGGCCAAGAGCTCCTCCGTGGGGGGTATAACCCCCCCACAAACACGCGCTGGGACATTACCTGGTGTTCCTCTCCTAAATTGTCTCCTCCAGAACATGGCCGACTCCTTCCTGGATGGGGAAATGACCCTGGACAACTTCATTGACGTGTACCAGAGTAACAGGAAGCTGGCCCACCTGAGGAGGGTGAAGATCGAGAAGCTGCAGGAGGTGGTTCTGAAGGGCCAGCCCCTTCCCCAGGCCTCCGTCTCCACCTCCCGCTCTCAGGACGTGTCGGCGGCGGCTCGGGCGGAGAGCGGCAGCAGCTCCTCCCCCGTCGCTCAGGCGAGGAGGAAGCCCCCGCCTCCGCCGTCACAACCTGCCCCCGCCCTAAATGCAGCTGCAAGCGCCGCTCCTCCGCCCGCCGTCTTCTATGCATCGCCATACCCCCCCATCCCTCCCAGAACAGGCCAGCCCTTTCCCAGTGGCTCTTCAGGCTACCCGAGCCACTATCTGTCCCAGTACCCCCCCGCTCTGCCTCAGAGGCCCCCCCCTCGCATGGCCCCTCAGCCAGGTTTTCTCATACAGTAAAATGCGAGTCGCTGCAGGCAGGACGCAGCGTCTGCCTCGAGGACTTCTCACCACTGGAGCTCCTCTCAGAGCCATTCTTTGTTTCATCCATGTCGTCGGCTTTCTTGATTTAAAAAAAACCAACAAAACACAACAAAAAAACGAGCCGTGATGTCAGTGCAGGAAGACGCACGCTGGCCAGGTATGGACAGGAGAACCACCTCACCAGTACTCACACTCCTCCAACCCTCCCCAAAAGATAAAGGAAAGACGTGACCTCTGGTGGAGAGAGCGGCCCGCAGCAGGCGGGCCGCTCCGCGGGGCCCTGGGCGGGGGCCGGTGGCCCTCAGCTCGGTGCCGGGTCCCGGGTCCCAGTCTGGCGTCAGAGGCGCCATAGTCGTTTCCATCTGCACCACATGGATCTATATGCAAGAACAGACCTGAACTACTGTGCAGGGTTGATGAACATCTCGCCGCCTCTGAGCTGGGATTCTCTCTGTTCTCACAAGGTACAAATCTGAATTTCAGCCTCTTTTTATTACTCTACTAACTCAGCTATGCTAATAATAAGAATAAGAATAGACTGATTAACACATTAAAGGGGGCTTTGATGGGCAGATCTTGGGTTCACGTGCGCGGCTCCAGACCTGCCTGGCTGAAGCGAGGGGGTCAGAGGTCGATTAAAGGGAGGTGAAGGGGGGGGTCGGCGCCTGGGCCTGCAGAGCCTCGCCTCAGATGAAGGCTTCATGTATAGCCATACACTACTCTGGTGTTTTCTGTGGGGTCCTGCTGTGGCAGAAGGCTTTCTTTTCTCCACTCGTGGTCTTTCATCCTTCAAACATGCTCAGTTGGGACCAGACATGATCTCACACATCATACTTGGGCACCAAAGACCTCTCATGTTTCTTTGTGTTAAGAAGTTTCATATCAGCCTGTGGATCTGAACGGAAACCACAGAAGCCACATTTCTTGAGTGGGGGAATATTCTGGTGCAATCTCTTCATGCGTTTTTCTTTCTGTTCCTCCCAACTGCTGTCGCTGTGCACTGTTTAAGAGCCGTGAGTGCCTACACTTTGTGACATTGACCAAGTCCTGCTGACGACTCCATGTTTCTCTGAGGTGTAGAGATTAAAATCCCCGTCCTCCTCCACTGAAAAGAACATGCATGAAGACCGACGCAGCGGGCCAGATGTGCGTTTCTTTTCTGGCTGTTGGAATCGGCAGAAGGACTGCGGAGCTCTGCTTTGCCGCAAGAGGCTGCAGACCAGACTCAAGCGAACATGTGCCAGACAGGGCCGGGTGGTGCTCTGAGTCATCCGTTTCTTGCGTGTAATAATGCTGTTGAAATGTTTGTTTCACATTGGAGCAAAGCAGCGACCCGCGCTTTCAGACTATCAGCAGGCAACAGAAATAGTTGGCGAATCAACATCTCGAGGAACCAGCATTTTAACAACTAAGTAAGGGTAGCTGTTTATGCATGGCCTTTGCTCTTTGTTCATTCTGAAGAGTTCTTTCATACCTTTTATTTTTTAGCTGCTTGTTTATGTTTGATCTGATCCTCAATATCCATCGTTTGTGGCTGGTGATATTTTAAGTGTAATGTTGTAGGTATTTACTTCTAATGAATGTTTTAAGTGGAATTTAATGCTATTTTCAAGTTCAATAAATCTCATTTTTTTGTAGCTGTGGTACTTGGTTGATTTTTGCTCCAGGTCACTCTGTAATGCAGACAACACTGCCCCCTGCTGGTGGGCCTGGGTTATGCTCATCCAATTTCATTATGATTTTCAAGCTGAAAATAAATTTCTCTTTATACCCTTTTTAACTGCAAAGTTCAAATGTTAATTATTGATTTGTGGCAAGGGTCTTGGATAGGATTCTGTTCTGGTGTGAACGTTTTTATATGAACTTGGTGTGGAGCTTCAGTGATGCGTTTGCGATAAATTGGAGAATAGCAACTGACGCTTGCCGGATAAAACGCTCAGAACACGCTAACAAAAGTTAAGTACAGCAACATTTACGTGTACGCACCACAGTTGACGTGGGCAGGACCGCAGGATGTCCAGCAAGGTTTACAAAATGTAGGTTTTATGGCTGTAGAAGATGAGTCATCTTCTCGTTAAGGCTCTTCGAGTTTACTGTTGCTGTTTTCTCGGCGGTTGCGACGGTTTCCACATGAACGCACCACCGCGTCACGTGACCGGTTTCCATAGTCACGTCACCTGGGCTCCACCATGTTGTAGGAAATCCAGCGCCGCCGCTCGCCCACGGCCAGATTAGCGTCTAATCCGCGGAGGAGGAGGACGCGTCCGCAGGGCGACGGTCTCGGGAACATTCTCGCATCATTTTTGACGCGAAGTCCGCACGACTTTACGCGCTTCTGTGGTGGTTTTATTTTCCCTCCTTTAAAGCGGCCCGCGAGCAGAAGATGAAATCTTCCGTGTCTGTTTTTGCGTGTCCGTGGATTTGCCAGTGCGTTAAAATATTAGCTGGCTAACTGACTGAAAAAGAGTAACTAAATCGGATTATCTCCAAACAGACGTCTCCTCTCGGTACCGTCCAGGTGTCCTGCTGCTCTTGGTAGTAACAGTCAGCAGAATCTTCTGAATCTTCATTTTACTTTCTTTTTTTATTTTTTATTTTTTTTAATTTAGGACATTTCTACTTTGCACAATAACTGTCCTCTAGAAGAAATGTTGCTTTAAGACATCCAGGTTTATTAAATCCTTCCCCATCGAGTCTTTCTTGGAAGAACAGTGGTTAAACTGGTGTGTGTGATCCTGACTGGGGGCTGAGACTGGACCGGAGGGACACGCTCCTCCTCGGGCTAGCTGGCAGAAGAGCCCCCGCACAGGATTTCTACCCCCGAAATTAGCCTCCAGACGAAGCAAAGATGTCGGGAAAGGATAAAGAGAAGCAGGAGAAGCAGTCCACCACCGAGCGGATCATTAAAGGTGAGTTATGGCGCCCAGAGCCACCTGTAGCCTTTGGAATGAACTTTGCAGGACCTGGAGGTCGTTTTTACACCTCCAGGAGACCTGCAGGCTTGAGGAAAGATGACAAAAAAATGTCCACCTGTCTTCCACTACTTTTAAACCTGTAAGTTTCCCCCGTTTAGCAGTGAAGGATATCTGCATCTAAAGGTGCCAGCAGGGCAGAGACACCAGCTTCCATGTTCTCCGTCTCCTTGACATTTAGTGGATCCAGCCTTCACTCAAGGTCGTCGTGCTGAGGTCTGCTCAGGTTACCAGCAGCAGGACCTGAGGAGGTCCGCTGCTCATTGGCCCCAGCGTTTGTTGTGTCTGCCCGGGCCGGGACAGGTCTGAGCCAGGGAACCCGGCCCCACCCGCGCCACCCGCGCCACCCGCACCCCTGACAGCTCCTCCCTCCCTCTGCAGGGACGTCCTGCCAAAGAGCTGGAATGCTGCTGCCTGAGCCGGGGGTGGGGGGGGGTTAACTGTGGAAAGAATCTCCCCAGTGATGCTCCCAACATGGTCAACCACACGGGCGGGAAAACAGGGATGAGACGGAGATGAAACGTATCGGCCAGGCTAAAGGCGATCCGTCTCTGCTTCCGCTTCAAAATGCGCTTGGAGACGGCGCCACCTGTCGGGGTCAAATGTCAGCATGCTGCAGGTCGCAGCGAGGCCCCCCCCCACTGCTGGGTTGGCTTTAACTGGGCAGGGTGCCCTTTATCCCGCTCATGGACCAAACCAGCAGGTAAACCAGTGCAGCAAGCGGCTCATTTTCCAGTCCCGAGGCTCCACCTCTGGATCCTAAACTAGCCTCTTTAGTGCTGGTTCAACAATAAAATAAGGAGCTTTGATCCACAAGGTGGCGCTGTGCCTCCCGTCTGATGACGTTTGCTCAGCTGTGAACTTTTGACAGGAATATAATTCAGATTCATCAGAAGACAGGTGGAATTGAAGTTTTCTAGATCAGAACCCAGCAGGTCTGTTAGGATAAAGACTGGAAGTGACCTGGAAGATGGAGCTTTTCAAGTCAGTTAGGTCTGGAGAAACTGAGTTTTCATTTAAATAAATACAATTATCTTTAAAAAAGAAGAAATGAGCCGCCTCTGGGTTTATTTTAGCCTAAAAACAACAACGATATTGGAAGAGTTGAAGCCCGTGTCAGTCTCAAGTTGTAGTTTTGCAAAACATGAGTGAACTGAGCCATGTGTGCAGCTCCTCCGCCGTCTGTCTGCGCCTGAAATCAGATTGTCCTGAAGAAGCAGCGCGTCTGCGGAGAACGGACCCGGAGCCGGGCGATGGAGCCGGCCCCGCTAACGCATTCAGCCATAATTAGAGCAGTCTGAAGAGGACTTCATGATTCACCAGGCCCGCAGTGGCGGCCATGCTCTCCTGCCCAGCCGCCTCTTTGTAATTCAATCCTCTCTGTGCTGTGTGTGTGTGTGTGTGTGTGCGTGCACGTTTCAACGCAACAATGGTGCACATATTTCAGAGCCTGGCTCGTATCACCTTCCAGAACCTCACCCAAGGTGGGCAGCATGGGCCCATTTGTCTCCGCTGTTGTTTGTTGTCATGCCAGACAGCGTGGGCGTGTGTGTGTGTGTGTGTGTGTGTGTGTGTGTGTGTGTGTGTGTGTGTGTGTGTGTGTGTGTGTGTGTTGAGTTCATTTAACATTAATGCTAATTAGGCCAGGCAGCCTTGAATGAAAGGCCGGCATCGGGGCAGAGGCAGTTATTGTTCTACCTTCGTTTACATGAGCTGATGTGGACGCCAAGATTTTAGCATTTATAAAACATGTAAATATTTCCTTTTAATGAGTCCAGCTGCAGCATCAGGTCCCCACAGGCAGGTATCAGGTGTGCAGGCTGTGCTTCCGTTGTGTTCTTCTTCTCCTGTTCTAATAAGTGGGGGCTGGAGGTGTGTGTGGTTACTGTCAGACTTGTGGTCTTCAGTCTGGCTCTGGAGGTCCAGGAACAGGAACCATTCTGACCTCCAGCCCGGCGAAGCCTCGTGAGTGTGGCCCTGGTCGCTGGTCCCCCCGTGCTCCCCAGGTCCGGGTAGCTCTGCTCCAGGTCCAGGTCCGGGTAGCTCAGCTCCAGGTCTGGGTAGCTCAGCTCCAGGTCCAGGTAGCTCAGCTCCAGGTCCAGGTCCAGGTCCAGGTCCAGGTCCGGGTAGCTCAGCTCCAGGTCTGGGTAGCTCAGCTCCAGGTCCAGGTAGCTCAGCTCCAGGTCCAGGTCCAGGTCCAGGTCCAGGTCCAGGTCCGGGTAGCTCAGCTCCAGGTCCAGGTCTGGGTAGCTCAGCTCCAGGTCCGGGTAGCTCAGCTCCAGGTCCAGCTCCAGGTCCAGGTCTGGGTAGCTCAGCTCCAGCTCCAGGTCCGGGTAGCTCAGCTCCAGGTCCAGGTCCAGGTCCAGGTCCAGGTCCAGGTCCAGGTCCAGGTCCAGGTAGCTCAGCTCCAGGTCCAGGTCCAGGTCCAGGTCCAGGTCCAGGTCCAGGTAGCTCAGCTCCAGGTCCAGGTCCAGGTCCAGGTCCAGGTCCAGGTCCAGGTCTGGGGCTGGTGTGCTGCTGTCTCTGGCTAATCTGGCTAATCTGTTTTCTCCGTCAGCTCTCGGGCGTGTCCGCAGCAGCGCCTCGCAGCTCCCGGAGGCAATTACCTGTTTATTTATACCTCGCTGGGCAGCTCACGACAGCCCCGGAACACAGGCGCTTCACCGGTTGTACCTGTGCAAACAGCACCTGCTGTCCCACGCTGACCTTTAGCTTCTTGGCACCATTTAGCGGCCCGTGTGCGGCGCTGCTCGTCCAGACCCGTCTCTCACCTCCACACCTGGGTGATGCGGGAGATGGTTCCCTTCACATCGGTCCGGTCTCGGAGCTGCTGTGCGGGCGGGCCGAGTCTCTGTCCTGACCTAGGTTCTGCTGCGTCCTCCTCTGGGTCGCAGGCAGCCGTGGACGTCTGAGGGGCTGTGGGGTGCCCCCCCCCCCCCCCCCCCCCC
>BJFM01003310.1:0-11951 GCA_016586285.1 Arothron firmamentum | reverse complement strand
CTGCCTGCCTGCCTGCCTGTCTGTCTGTCTGCCTGTCTGCCTGCCTGCCTGTCTGTCTGTCTGTCTGTCTGCCTGCCTGTCTGTCTGTGTGTCTGTCTGTCTGTCTGTCTGTCTGTCTGCCTGTCTGTCTGTCTGTCGGCTCTATTAACTGACATTGTCAGATTCCATCGCTCTCTCTCTCATTGTTTTATTTTGCGATGCTGATTTCTGGCTGGAGCTGGGCTTTTAATCTGCCGTGTAGCCATCAGGTTCAGCTGTTTCGCAGTGTCCAGCGTGGTCCTCGGTTTGTCCTATAGACAAGGACCTGGGACTGTTAACGGCGCAGCTTTGAGAAACAGTAAAGGTGACTTCCCAGCCTTCAGCTCAGGTAACTCACCCTCGGATTGCTTTCAGATACATTTATGAGCAAATCGCAGCATTTGGTGAAATGTAATAAACATTTTACTGCATTACTGCTACCCACAATCCCCCACCTCGGCGGAGGTTTTCACTTTATCTCACATTAAAAGCTAAAAGCTTGTCAAAGAGCAATAATGTGGCTGCCGCTGTCCTGGAGTTGTCATGTTTCATTGACTTCAGCCTCCACTTCGTTCCTCTGCTTTCTTCTCGTTTTCCCGGCCCCGTGTATCATTTCGTTAAGAGCGCCGTTTCCAGCAGTCACGGTGGGCGAGCTGGTAGCGTGTGGTCGGCATAATTTAACAACAGCGGCTTTTGTGCCAGCAGAGTTTAAAAAAAAAAAAAAAAAGGTTTTGAAGCTTGAAATTACAGCCAGTGTGAGTTAGCAGCTTTTTGCTGTGTGTGTGTGTGTGTGTGTGTGTGTGTGTGTGTGTGTGTGTGTGTGTGTGTGTGTGTGTGTGTGTGTGTGTGTGTGTGTGTGTGAGTGTGTGTGTGTGTGTGTATGTGGGTGGGTGTGGGTGTGTGTAAAATCTGTTCATACTTTTCCTTAGAACTTTTTTCTTTTCTTTTTTTAACAGTTACTGAATAAGTAAATCTAATATCTAATTGAATGCTACCACAAGTTGAAACTCATTAGCAGGGGCAGTTTTAGACTCCTAAGTTCAACAGGAATACTAATATTTTTTGTTATTTCTAAAATTCTCGGGGCTTTATCCAATAACAGCATCAACAACAATAATTATATTTAATCTCACTTAATCGCTACACACAAACCCTTGTTCTAACATCAATATTAAAGCACATTTTTCATTTATTTTATTCACATTGAAAAGATTCTTTCAGCACTGACCTTAAAGGTCAACTAGAAAATGATATATATCCTCATTATTCTAGGAGGTTAGCTGCAAGAAAAGACAAAAACCTCAGATTGAAGGAGTTACCAAGATGTTTTTCGTTCAGGAGAGGAGACAGTCCTCAGCCTGTCAGGCCCGTCTTGTGAGTTCTGCAGAACGAGCGGTAGATCAAACCAGAAGACGCATTCAGGACGTGAAATGACAATAACTTTATTTATAAAGTGCAGTTAACAGCAGGATGGTGCTGCACGCCAGCAGCAGAGCATAACAAAGCTGATAACGACAGAAGCAAATAAGACTAAAGGACATAAAGCAGAGCATTTCTGAAGAAATGTGCCAGGACACAGTATGTATGCTATACATTAGTCTGCTGTGCCGGGTCCCTCTGCACTTCATTTGTCATTTGATTGGCTTTTCCCTCCCTCCTGTTTTCCTCTTTCAGCTCTTCTGCATCTTTGGGGAAATGTTGATTTGAATTACTCGCAGTAATTAATTGCCGCCCTCCCTTGTTAAGAAAATAAGAGCCTGGAAGCCATGTTGTAACTGGCAGATATTTAATTTGGGCTCTAACTCACCTGCGAGTGAGTTTTGAGCATCAGGTTGTCCTGTGTGTATAACTAAGCATTTACAACACAACAGAGTCACTAATAAGACAGAGCAGTTTGTCTTTTTTCCAACAATGTAATCATTCTAACCTTCATCTAAACTCATTTTCTGCTCCATCCCCCCAGATCAGGGGCCTCCCGACAGAAGGGGGGCCGCTCTTCTGTCAGTTATTAATACCAGCCGTTATTTCTAAATTACCAGCTCAACGCTTCAAATGTCTCCCGTCCAGAAGTACGTGATACTTAAAGAAGGAAATGATCTGACGCGGGGCCCGATCGCTCTGTTGTGATGTCGTTACGGGGGGGGGGGGACGCGGCGTGCCAGTACTTTAAAATTGTCAGCTCGTTCAATCAGTAAACTGTCGATACAGCCAACCTACGAGGAACGCGCCTCATTGAACTTCCAGTCGGCTGATCAAAGGAGAAAACTCAACAGCTAAGAAATGGACAGCCCTTCAGCTAACGACAGCTGCTACGCTGTCACGCAGGATTAAGTGGAGGCTTTACGCTTCTGAATTTGCTTTACCGATTGTGGATTTTTGATTGAGTCAGAACCATCAGCTGATCTTCGTGCCCTTTTAACGTTGGGAATAAGCGTGTATATTTTGACATCGTTAAAAATCTAAAATAACGTTGAATTTTCATCGATTGTCTGCCGTCTGTTTTTGTACGCGCGCGCGTGACAGCCTCATGTTGGCAGTTCGTAGTTTCCCCTCAGAAATCAGCCGTGCTGTGAACTGTTAAATCACACTAGAAGCCAACCTTTGAGGGGGAAAAAATTAATTACTGCCCTCCTCCTCCTCCTCCTCCTCCTCCTCCTCTTTGCTCCTCACGTTCTCACGCTCTTTCTTCATTCCGCTGCGGTTGCTGTTGCAGGACGAGCGAGTTGATGGTTAACCGCCAGCGGAGGCCGTGTTCCCCCGTTAAATGTCGTGTTTGAAGCCCTTCCACTTGTTGGCATTGAGGTCTGCCTCTGGCCAGAGCCCCCTTTCCTGTAAGGCTCTTTGGACAAAGCCACCTCTGCCATTATTCTCCACTTGAAAGGGATGGGATGGCTGCTCTGAGGCGGAACGCTACTTCTCATCAGCACCAGTGTGTGTGTGTGTGTGTGTGTGTGTGTGTGTGTGTTGGTCCCTGCAGCTGCTGATGTATCTCTCCCTCCTTCCTACCAGGTACAGATAGAGGATGTGGAGACTGAGGGAAAACGGCGGGCCCTCTTCCTGGAGCTGCTGGAAGCCGCGCGGGTCTGGGAGGACTTCCAGCTCCTGGTGCTGCTCCTGCAAGCGTGGCCGCCCATGACGCACGACGACGCGTAAGACCAACATCTTTGCAGCGCCCCGTCGAGGCTGCCGACAGCCGCGCTCGCTGTTTGCGCTCCTGCCAAGAGTTCAATGAGATGATTGACGCCGTGTTTGGGTTTGCATAAATACTGACGGATATGAGGCTGCAATCAGCAGGAGGAGCAGGCAGCACAAACAGAACTTGTTGCATTGGCTAAACAGGCTATTTTTAGCTGGATCGTGCTGGTGCTGGGGGTTTGTAGGCCTGCAGCGCTTGAGTCCACCTCTCACACCTTCCAGTGACGGTGCCTCATGCGTAGGTGTTTAACGGAGGGCTTGTCTCCGTTCTCTCGTCTCCTGAAGCACATCCTGGGAACAGGTATTTGTATTTTCGCCCCTCACGTTGATCTAAGCGTGTATTTAGAAGCTTCGGCAAAGTTGCTTTGATGATTAAAGGAAGCGCTTTTCTCCTTCAATCAGCTACAAAAGAATCACAGATTGTGATCATCACAAGACAGATGTGCGTACATTTGCTCATGTGACTGAGGTTGTCTGCTTTAATTTAGTTTTTCTTCTTAAAAATAGCATTCTGTTGGTTCTGTCTTCTTCACAAGTGGGTAAAATCCTGTTTATGCTCTTTATAAAAGGCCAGATTGAACCAGTTGGGACTGCTAGTGGGAAACTGTTATTTAGAGGACAGAATATAAGATGAAATGAGCCTAAAATACAGTCAAAACTACGTTTCCCAGGGAAACGCTGGCTGCAGACCACAGTAGCGGTGAGTCTTCACACTGATTTCCTTCCTTTTCCTCTCTCTCTCTCTCTCTCTCTCTCTCTCTCTCTCTCTCTCTCTCTCTCTCTCTCTCTCTCTCTCTCTCTCTCTCTCTCTCTCTCTCTCTCTCTCTCTCTCTCTTCACTGAACTTGCCCGGCGTGCCGACACATTCCGGCGCCGCGATGCACGTCTTTAATGCACGGAAGCCTGAAATTGCGGTCTGGCCTGTGTCCGCCGTGCGTTTCCAGCGCGGAGGCTGTTACATGCGGCTGTCATTATTTGGGACACAAACCTCTGAATAACTTAACCTTCAAATGCCTCATTACGGTCCTCCTGCCTGCGGCGTTATCTGGGCGTGCTGAGGCCGCGGCCGACCCTAGCTCCTGCCCTGACTCAGGTGTGTTTGCGCTGCGTCTGAGCGGACGTTTGGCTCTGCGTGCAGGAAAAACTTCCAGGAAGGAAAAAATATAAAATAAAAATAAGCCATGTTGTTTGGCATCCGAGTTTATTTTTGTCTAGAAAGGGGGGGAAAAATTATCTAGTCGAGCAGGTTTCCTCAGTAAACTAATCCCTTCGTGAGGAAAATCTGGCAACTTTTGTCACACAGCTAATATTGGATTTGATTTAACCAGCAACAAACCGGGATGTTTTTGATTTGAGGGCTGTTTTCACGCAGACATAGAGAAGATACACAGACCGAAAGGAAGGAGAGTGTGTGTGTGCGTGCATGCGTGCGTGCGTGTGTGCGCGCGCTGACCTCCGGGCCACCGTGAAGATAAATTTCCATGAAGGTAAAAACCAAAATTCCCAGAGTTTAATGCTTGACTGGCTCTGGCAGCTTTGCTGATGAGGACTCTTGACGCGGTTTTGGCTCCCTCCCAGTCGGATTGTTTTCGCCAGAAGTCGCAAACCGAGTCACAGTTCGAAGCGCCGGCAGGGGCCGGCGACGACTCAGACGACAGCCCCTACTGGCGCTTTGAACTGTGACTTTGGCGGGCGTGCGGCGTGATGGCGGCGGCCCCCCGGGGTCCCTCAGCAAAGCAACAGAAGCAACAGGAAGACGGAGCCTGGGCGGCTGCACGGAGGGCTGCGGAGAGCTGTTGTTCTTGACCACCTCCCCTCCCGTCCTCTCTCCCACTCCCTCTGTGCTCACACACACACACCCGTTCCCATCTCTAATCTAATCTAATCAGCCTTCATCTTAATCCGGTCATATAAATGAGGATTTGTCAGCATGATTCCATCTGCCCTTTAACGCTGGCTGGATTTCTCTGTTTCCTGTCTTCTAGCATGTTGATCTCCATATGAAGACTGATCATTTAACTTTTAAAGGCTGGGAAACACTAAACTAGCAACATGAATGTCGGCTCCCAGAGAGAAAGGCTGCGAGGTAGCATTAACTCAAGCTAGTACATTTAATGATATCAACACGATTCATCCATAAGACAAGATCCAATTAGGAGATAACGAGGTATTCTGTGGCTTCCAATCACTCTTTTTCCCCCGCTCTCCCCATGAGTGATGCGTATTAATAAAGAGCTGTGAAGGTCGTGCCGCCGCGGCGTCGCTGGAATTTGCTGGACTGGCTAGAAGCTAATCCGTCACTCTGGAGACGTTAGTGACAGGAGGCGACGTGACGTGTGTCAAAGCTGACGGGAGTTCCCCCGGTGTTCCCCGCTGAGAGACAATGCGCCGTTTATTAACTGCAGGAGGATGGTGATCAAACATGCCAGCTCCTTGCTTGCAGCACCAGAATTTATTAGCTTGTTTAGAAGCCCCTAGATAATTCTGCTGCTTTTCTCCTGCCTTCTTTTTTTTTTTTATTCAAAGGGACGTTGCTGTAAATTTTAAGGCACACGGGGTGTTAATAATAACCGTTTTGGATTTATTGTGCTGTCAGAAAGTCAATATTATCGAATCTGTAGTTTTACTGCAAATACCTGTATATCCTTTTTTTTTTTCTTTCCTACAAACAGCTGCATTTTTTCCTCTTCTTCAGGTCACATTCGGAGCGTAACCCCTGGGTGGCCCTGACCTCAGCCTTGCTGAGCCGCTGCCAGGGATCAGAGGTCAAATTAAAACTGGGTCAAGAGGTCGTCGCCATGGTGAGATCGTTGTACAACACCAAACACAAGCTTCCAGCGCCGGTAAGCGACAAAGCATGTGACTGAGGGATCCTAAAGCAGCTCATGAGCCAGAAAGCTACACGTTAGCATCACCCCGCTGCAGCGTTCGAACCCTTTGATGCTAGTCATGCGCCACTGAGCGCCGTGTACACGCTGAACCTAATGCCGTTTTGTTTGTCTGGCACCACCTGACTGTGCTATTAGTTTAGCCCTAATGCTATTCAGCGTGAACAGGCAAGCGTCTGTATGATATCAGCGTGCGAAGGAGGGGCCGGAGGTTCTCTCCTCTCGGCGCAGCTTTAATTTGAATCTGCTGGATTGAAGCCAGCGGAGCATGGGGGGCGTCAGATTGCTTTGTGATATCCATACATTAGCGAGCGAGGCTGCGACAGGACGCGCTGCCTGCTGCGTGTGCATGTTTGGAGAGGTTCCATGTTCCTGCTTAATTGACCCTCACTGTTCCCCTCCGCCCCCCCCTCTGTGCCCTTCCCTCGTTCATCCTGCATCCCCTCATCTCCCTTTAGTGCGTGGGACACATCGCTCGCCTGATGCTCCAGAGTCCACACGGCCTGCAGCAGCCGGCCCTCAAACTGATGGCCGAGAGCGGAGACGAGGAACTCCTGCGGCTGACTCTGGATCAGATCGGCGGCATGACAGCAGTGAGTTTCATGATTGCAGGTTTCATGACTGCCCTCTGGGCTGCAGATGTGTCCTGAAATAATTTATTATTGATCTGGGTGAACATTTAAAGGACCCAAGCACATATTCATTAACCACCCAGATTAAAGTGTATTCAGGCTCTGTCTGTTTCCAAGTGAAATGGCACATAATTTGGGTGCAAATTAGGGCACGAGGCGGAGAGGAGCTGCTTTCAGACCCGTGAGGATTTGGGAGTGTGTTTGGGACGTGACGTGAATTAAATCAGCTTGTCTGCTCTGTCTTTGAACAGCCAAGTTTTCTGCACACGGCGCGTTGTTGATACAGCGATGGCGCCCACTTCACCGAGGCGGCTCCGGAATGATTATTTCACGTTCGCAAACTGTTTATATTTGCCACTCGAGTTACCGCAGGGGGTTCGAGATGAAAATACAACCCGCTTCAGTCGCAAACTCTGAACGGCGCAGTTCATCCCTCTGTTCCCCCAAACCTCCAAAACAACAAAAACCTGAAGCGAACTTCTCTAAACTTCAGGTCAACCAGCAGTCAAACAGGCGTGTGTGTGTGTGTGTGTGTGTGTGTGTGTGTGTGTGTGTGTGTGCGTGCGTGCGCGTGCGTGCGTGCGTGCGTGCGTGCGTGCGCGCGCGCCACATCCATCCAGGTTTGGTGAGCACCGGTCCGATTAGAGTGGGTGGGCCGCGGTTGCTGGGCTCTGCTCCCAGATCAGATCAGCATCGTCCTCTCGGTAGTCTCTGCTCCTGGATCAGATAAAGGAAAGGCTCTCTATTAGGGGCTACATCCCAGGTTAAATGAAACGGCGCAGTCCCCAACATCGGCACACTGAAGCAGCACGCTGCCGCCGCCATCCCGCAGAGACCGGAGAGCGTGGCCGGAGGGAGGGAGAGAGAGAAAGAGAAAGAGAGAGCCTGGGGAAGTTAACATGAGAGAACAAATGTGTGAAAATGAAAAGATCAGCTGAGGGTCGAGAGGACAGAGCACACAGGTGTGTGTGTGTGTGTGTGTCTGTGTGTGTGTGTGTCTGTGTGTGTGTCTGTGTGTGTGTGTGTGTCTGTGTGTGTGTTTTCGTATCAGAGAGTTTTCCACACAGAATGTCTGGCTGACCCTTTTTCAGTTTCCTGGTATTGATTCTGACCTCAGATCAGGCTGTGTAGTCCGGCAGCAGGGCTGCACCTTCCCCAGATCTGCTCACCTGGCTGCTTTATTGGAGGTGAACGTCCACACAGCAACATGGACTGAGCCTGGTTAATCTGAGCCGCAGTGATGAGCGAATCCCACTGCGAAGCCGCCTTGTTTTCACTGTAACTAAGACATTTGTGATGAGAAACATGATGTAATTTAGGGAGATTGTAAAATATTCAGCAACTGTGGAGCCTAAATGCTAATTTCCTGCTTGAAATTCTAATATCACATCAAGGCAAATCATCCATGTGGTTCTTTTTGAAGCTTCAGCATCAGCCCAGGTCGAACCCCCTGCACAGGTCACATGACTGAGATTTAACCCAACCAAACTCAGCTCAGTCGTGTCTGTTGCTAGCCGTTAGCACACCGCCCAACTTGTCAAGTCCAGATCCAAACGGCTTCCTCTCTTCACCAGCCGGATCGGTCAGAAAACTAGCGTGATCGCACTTATGAGGCCTAATTGCTTTGCTGTTTCTAACCTTTCATCCCGACACGCTAAACAAAACTAATTAATCTTAGAAAACCATTTAAAATGTTTCCCAAATGCTGGACTCTAATTTCTTTGTTGATTCATATCTAATTTATCAGGTTTGGGGTTAATTTAGGCCACAACGAACAATACATTAATCAACACCGCAGACGCTTGTGATTAAACCGGTGAAAAAGTGACACGGCTGCTGCTGATTGACAGGTCTTATCATTAAGCACTGCCCCCCCGGGCTGTTCTTCGGCCTTTTGCGCCACCTGCGATGTGTACATAAACACGGGGATCTGAAGAGACCCACCACAGAAGCAATTAAGTCTTGATTAAAACGCTGTTATGGAAAAGTCTGTTATGTGGCTGAGGTGCGGTTGTTTCTTTTTAACGTGGAGCTCCAGGAGGCTGCAGGAGACGCCGGTGCTGCGCTTCCTCTCTCCCGCCCTTTGACCTGCTCCTCTCGGTGATGTATGGTCCATGGAGGAGCAGAAGGGGAGCCAGGACCTGGGGGTTAACACCAGCCTGACTAATGGAAGACAGGCATGAGGGGCTGATAAGAGCTGCCCCCGTTATTAATGAGCTGTCAGTGCAACATGTGGGACCGTCGGTGCAGCGAGAGCCAGTTTGAGCTATTTACCTCTTCAGTAGGCCCCGCCCACTAAACAGAAGACTGAACTTGCTAATTTGTACAGAGCGGTGTCTTTTTTGTGTGTCCTAACCCCACCTGCAGCCCTGCAGGCTAATCCTGCTAGCCAGTGATGCTAGCTGTGACCTCAGACGCGTTGATAGCTGCGCTGGCAGCACTTGTAGCTTTCAGCAGTTCCTCCTTTCAGCTGCCAAACAGACAAATGTTGTCTCTGCTTGTTAGTGCCGCTGTGAACGAGACCACTGAAGCTCCCACCTGGTTGTTTTGATCGAGTCGTTAGGCGTCTAATGAATTATTAAGTCGGCTGTTTTCCGCCTTTGTGCCATTTTGAGCCTGTTGGTTCAGCTGCGTTTGCTCGTTGAGCCCTGATTGGTCGTGTGTGTTTGCTCATGGGCGTAATTATATAAAGATATATATTTCTTTTTTTGCCATCTTCTTCTTGTGTCAGTCTCAATCACGTCGGCGTGCTTGTGCAGGCTCAGCCTGGTGCTCCGCGGATGGCCAGAATGGAGAGATGGCGAAGAGAAGTTGTGTGTTGGCTGGCATTCCAACGACCCTTTATGATTTAAATGATAAAAGAAGGCCGAGCCATGCATTATGTATCAGACATCCTACGTGAACGGTAATCACAATCAAGCTCTCAGTGGGCTTTAGCTCGGAGCTAAAAGATGGAGCGGAGGCAGACGTTTACAGGAAGTGAGTGATGTGCACTGCGAGAACCCAGAACAAGGGTGACCAAAGCAATCGGGTATCGCTTATCTGCCGCTGGAAACAAGCTGGACAGACAATCACGGCAACACTGCCTGTCAGGAGGTGAGAGGAAGGCAGTAACGACAGGCTGGGACATCTCACGCTTTGATGTGATTTTGTCGCGCAGCCTTGGTTCATTCGCCGGCTCGCAGGGGCGGCGTCGGCAGGCAGGAGAGGCCGCTTGTCCTCGCCGCGGCGGAGGCACAGACGCCGTTTGAACCTCGAGAGATGGTTTGGAGGGGCTGCTAGCGTCTGCCCAGGTTTCCGTGTTTGTTAGGCTGTCGAGCTTTTGAGCGGGGAAGCGGGGTGTGATGGATGTGGGCCCCCGCAGCAGTCCGATTACATTCACCATGAATTTTTAAAGGGGAGAGGAAGGGTGAGGAGGTGAGGATCCTGGGAGAGGCAATTTGGAGAGATGGAGAACAAGACAGCCTGGCGGATCACTTTAAAACCATGTTTCGAAACTTGAAAGCAGATTCATGCAAATTCTTGTAAGCTGCTTTCTCTAAAAGTCAAATTAACACTTAATTATCTGTAAAAAAAAAAAAAAAAAAATTCTGCTTATTCAGACTTTGCTGTATAGATGGGAGAGATCAGCTCCACCTTTGCACCGAAAGCTAGTTGGCGTTGGCGGGGCCAGCGCATATCTGCACGCAACAACAAGATATCATCCATTCGGTCAGGCTCGCTGCACAAAAAAACCACCTTTTCCAACAAAACAACCTTCTGCAGCCGCGTGCGGTGAAACATTCATGCGAACAACAGAAACGTGCGTAATGCTAATTTGGCACAGGCCTCTCGCTGTAATAGGAGACCGCTGAGATTCACTCTTTGAAGCTGAAATGACTAAATTAATGAGCATCGTCGCAATAATTGTATTCCTCCGCGCCCACAGAGAACCAGAAAAGCTGCAGCCTCGCGCTGGGCTGTAAAAAAGGCTTCAGATTTATGGCAGCATTTATGTGCAGAGATCTGCCGCCCGCCATCACGCTCAGAGTACGCGGGCCCTGAAACGCAGCCGAGGCGATTGTGCCGGAGAAAAGGACAGAAGGTTCGAGGAAATCAAGATTCGCCTCCATCCCTCCATCTCCACGCTGCTTTCACAACTATTTTCGGCCCAACTGTCAGTCAGATTGACTCTTCCTTGACACCATCAGGCAGTAATAGCCCTGGAAGCGTGTGTGTGTGTGTGTGTGTGTGTGTGTGTGTGTGTGTGTGTGTGTGTGTGTCTGGAATCTTTAGCAATAGTCAGTTTGGGCATTTTTCATCAAGTAGCTTGTTCTTCCTAAGCAGCCTGGAACACCGTCCTTCAAATATTAATTAATTCGTAATTAATCATCTGATTGTTGGTGCTGGCAAATTGTTGCCCTATTAGCATTCTGTCAGACAATTAGCTTTACAAATCAGGTGCGATGAAAGTTGCTCTCTGAAATAAAGGTTCTGACCTTTACTTTTAGAAAGAGGGGAATAATCTGCATGAAACGTTTGCCGCTCAAACACACTTGGAGTTTTTTTAAGGCTTCCACTCGTCCTCTTTTCTTCTTCTCGGAAGCAGTTGCTGCACTTCAACATGCACGTGTCGGAAGCTTTCAGCGCACGTCGGCTTTTATCCTCTTAAGCTCCGCCCCTTCGCCTTCCTCCTTCCGCTCAGTTCCATGGGAACCAGATGACCTCCTCCTCATCCTGAAGATGCTCTGCTGTGGGTGAAAAATGGAGGTGTGAGACTGGAGGAGGTGTGTTTCACCGTCGTCTGCTGCCTTCCTCCGTGACAGAGGACAGGACATGAGCTCCACATTTATAATTGATTGGCCCCGCTGCCAGAAATAACCTGACGGGGGCTCGCCGCCGTCCACCTCGTCCTCGGAGCCCAACTTTAATAATAGAGGCTCCCAGCAGTCGGCGGAGGAGAGGAGGCGGAGTCGCAGGGAGAGGCGGTGGCCCCACGAAGATAGCCAGACCAACTTGAGTGTGTGTGTGTGTGTTATGCAGGAGCGTGTGGTTTGACCTGGGGGTGAGTGGTGGGTCTGACCGCTCTGACTTGGTTGGAGATCCTGCTGCAGCCTGGAGATCCTGCTGCTGTAGCCTGGAGATCCTGCTGCTGCAGCCTGGAGATCCTGCTGCAACCTGGAGATCCTGCTGCTGCAGCCTGGAGATCCTGCTGCTGCAGCCTGGAGATCCTGCTGCAG
>BJFM01003309.1:94493-117145 GCA_016586285.1 Arothron firmamentum | reverse complement strand
TGTGTGTGTGTGTGTGTGTGTGTGTGTGTGTGTGTGTGTGTGTGGTGCTCGCCCCTGATCTCTCTAACCCCTCCCTCATTCTCTGCCTGTCTCTGTCTTTGTCGTCCCACCATGGCTACGGGATGGTCGCCCTGTGGACACCATCTCTGCTCGCTGCGCTCCTCTCTGGGCCGGTGTGTCTGGCCCTCACCCACCCTGCTAGGCTCTCACAGCCCCACAAATTACCACCCTTACCAGGCGTTAACATTAGCGACGGGAGCCTATCCCTGGATCTCCCAACAACTTTGAGAATTTTCAGCATGGACTATCACCATGTGCAGGCTCCCTTTGAAATTGTGCTCTGGATCATGTTGGCCTCACTGGCCAAACTTGGTAAGCACCACAGTCCCATACTGGTTAAACATGAAATGTCAAGATGGCTCGGACAATATAAAGATCAATATGGAGTGATAGAAAACGTTGTGGAGCTCTTTTCTAATTTCTCAATTGCACCATCGTGAGACAATTCTTTCCTTTCCATGTGGATGGTGTGTGTGTGTGTGTGTGTGTGTGTTTGTGTGTGTGTGTGTGTGACTTCGCTCCTCAGGTTTCCACTGGTCTGGTCGCGTCCCTGCAGTAGTCCCAGAGAGCTGCCTCCTCATCATGGTGGGCCTCCTCGTTGGAGGGGTGATCTATGGCGTCCGTCACTCTGCTCCACCGACTCTCAGCGCCGATGCGTTCTTCCTGTTTCTGCTCCCACCCATTGTCTTGGACGCAGGTTACTTCCTGCCAGGGAGGCTGTTCTTTGAAAACCTGGGCACCATCCTCTGGTTGGAACATCACAATCTAACTGATCCTTTATGTCAGGGACACACTGTTTGTACTCACAAACAGTAAAAAGCTTTGATCTATACCATAAAGGCTCTAATATTTATACATGTTTGCAGTCTATGTGTGCACTGATGCTCCAAAGTTCATGAAAATGCTGCTCAATAGGCAATAACATTAGATATTTAGCTTATAAACCTGCTTCCTTGTCAGAGCTTGGGCGGAAATGCAGGAGCATAACTTGTGTATTATATATTGTGTATGTTTCCAGGTACGCAGTGCTGGGGACCTTATGGAATGTGCTGGGAATCGGTCTGTCCCTCTACGGTGTGTGCCTGCTGGCCCAGAACTCACTGGGAGACGTGACTCTGCTCCACTGCCTGCTGTTTGGCTCGCTGATCGCCGCCGTCGACCCCGTGGCGGTGCTCTCTGTCTTCCAGGAGATGCACGTTAACGAGCAGCTTCACATCTTGGTGTTCGGGGAGTCGCTGCTAAATGACGCCGTGACCGTGGTAAGGGGGGGTGGGAGGGGGGGGGCAGCGGCGGTCACAAGCCTTTGCAAAACGTCGCAGCTACTCCTACAGCTCTCCCCCTCACAGGCGCTGTACAAGCTCTTCGAGTCGTTCCTCCGTCTGCCGTCAGTGTCGTGGTCCGACGTGCTACTGGGGGGCTGCAGGGTGGTGGTGGTGGGCCTCGGCGGTCTGTTCGTAGGCCTCTTCTTTGGCCTGTTGGCGGCCCTGACGTCACGCTTCGCCATCAGAGCTCAGGTCATCGCGGCACTCTTTGTCTTCCTCTACTCCTACTTGTCCTACCTGACCTCGGAGATGCTCCATCTCTCTGGCATCATGGCGTGAGTGCAGCTGACAGCTTAATTGGAAAACACATTTAAAAAAAAAAGAGAGAGAGAGATTTGAATATAGATTTAAATCTGTATTTGCATACATTTAATCCCATTTTGCAGCATCGTGACCTGTGCCGTGACCATGAAGCAGTATGTAGAGGCTAATGTGTCTGAACGCAGCAACACCAGCATCCAGTACTTCCTGAAGATGTGGAGTAGCGTGAGTGAAACCCTCATCTTCATCTTCCTGGGTGTATCCACAATACAGGACGTGCACATGTGGAGCTGGACCTTCGTCTGCTCGACGCTGCTGCTCTGCCTCGTCTGGAGGGCCGCAGGTAGCCACAGAGCCTCTGAGCAGACTGTTCCTGGTGCTCTCTCAGTGACCAGACCGTTCACCCTCTTCTGAAGGTGTTCTCCTGCTGACTGCCGTGGTGAACAAGCTCAGGAGGAACGCTGTGACCTTTCGAGACCAGTTCATCATTGCCTACGGAGGTCTGAGAGGGGCAATCTGTTTCTCCTTAGTGTTCCTGATCGATGATTTCCCAAAGAAAAGACTCTTCATCACAACTACCATAGTGCTTATTCTGTTTACTGTCTTTGTCCAGGTGTGCAGAGGTACATTTTTTGCTCTCCTCTCTTTAGCAGGGACTTGTCATCTTCAGCTTTGTACTTTCTGCAGGGGATGACCATTAAGCCTCTAGTAGAGCTACTAGAGGTGAAGAGGAAGAAGAGGGCCCTGCCTACCATCAGCGAGGAGATTCACGGAAGAGTGAGAAATGATACAGTTAATTCAGGAAGACACGGTATTTGAACCATCAGGTGGTCTCCACGTGGCTGCACTGGTTACCAGTCCAGGTTCTGCCTCTAACCAGTGCCCGCTGAAATCAGCCCTAGCACATAAAACAGCTAACAAGAAACTAGCAAAGCAGAAGAAGTCTGGATTTGATTGTCAGGCAAAAAAAAAAAAATAGACTAATATTATAAAACTGAGAGTTTCATGTTATCTGATCTGTTCCTGACATGTGACATCAGCATGCAATGAGAAAACAAGAGAAAACCAAAACGCCACTTTTAAAAATCACCCTGTACTGGGCAATTGCTATAAAACTATCAGAAAAAGTAACTACAAGTCACAGCAATGGCAGTAAACCTAGGTGGTTAAGATTTGACACCTCATATTAGAGGTTCTTATTTGTATTTGACGGCTCAGGTCATGGATCAGCTGGTGGCGGGGATTGAAGATGTGGTTGGCTACTGGGGGCAGCATTACTGGAAGGACAAGTGAGTTTTCTCCTCATTTTTTTAAGTTCCAATTGCTGTTGCTGTCACTCATGCTTTTGGGTTTCCCTGAAAGTAGCGCTAGGGGGCAGCAAACCCCAGATGCAGCTTTTCAAAGCTCAGGATGATCCCAGGCTGGTTTCTGTCATTTTCATTCACTTGTCATTGGTTTGTGTCTGTGCATGTGAGGTTTGAGCACTTCAACGGGAAGTACCTTCGTCGTCTTCTGATCCGGAAGGATCGGCAGGGTGGCTCCAGCATCCTCCGAGTTTATCAGGAGTTGGAGAGAAGGGAGCAGAGGGGGGATGAGGAGGCCCCACCACCACCACAACCACCACCACCACCACCACCACCACTGTGAGGAATCCCCTTTTTAGCACAAGTCAGAGTCCTAAGACTTAAGGACCTACGCACTTTTTTTGTTTATTACATTTTTAAAAAACCAACACTGGCTAAATTTGTATTAAAACTTCACATGTAGAGCAGAAACTCATAGTCGTCCCCTCCTACCAGAGGAGATGGACAGCATCAGGAGAATTCTCTCCAGAAACCTCCAGAGCTTCCACAACAAGGTAAAATACACATGATGGCTGTGCATGCCTGGTGACTGGATTAATCTGTGTGTTTTCAATGCAGCAGACACCAGCCTACAGCAGACATACTCTGCACCAGAAGGCTGCCGTGGGCAGGATGGGGAGGCCCCTTCACAGACACCACAGCCTGGGGGAACAAAGCACACATAACGCAAGCACACACTGGCCACAGGTATAAAACCAGCAAGAATTTGATTTTCAAATCTGTCTTAAAACGTGTTTTCATAAGTATTTTTTTTAAGAGTTATATGTTGCAATTTCCTTGAAATGTGACAGGGGGACTTTGGAGACTTAAGTGCCTCACGCAGACTGAGATCAGGACTCAGTAGATCACACACAGGTACAGTGACCCACAACTGAAACCAAAGAAACACACAAGCAATGGAGCAGAATACATTTTACCACCGTAGGACAATTGTGGGGCCCCCCAGGTCCCCCCAGGTCCCCCCCAGGTCCCCCCCCCCCCCACGTGATTTTGAGTTTTAGAGTTGTTTTTTGGGGTTTTGCAATCGTCTTTTGGTTCCAACTCCGTCCTGTGTCTCTTGCTAGTGTGCTCCATGAGTCAGAGGCCCGTCCTCCAGGACCCAGCAGTCCCGGCAGTCTTGTCTCAGAAGGGGCCGACAGAGCCTTCGGGCCAAGAGGACGAGTGTGAGAATGTGGGCACAGCACCAAAGAAACATCTCAGCTTTTTTTTTGAAAATGAGAAACAGTAAAAATTCAGTGTGTTCAGTCATTTCCAACCAAAAAAAAAAAAAAAAAATTAAATTATTCCAGTTTTGGATTTTATGCTCCTGGATTTTGTCAGCTATCGTGTTTCAACCCATGAAGACGTTTGAGGATTGAGGGTCTTTAACATCTCTGGTCTAATTTATTCCCAAAGAAGCACTTTAAGTGTAGCACTCAACTCAGAAATGCCTTTGAGTAATGAACACTCACACTCATGTTGCACATGCGTTCATGCGCACTCACACACATACACATCCTTGTAATTCTATCATTATGAGGCCTTTCATAGACATATTACATCACCAAGCCCCTTACTGTAAACCTAACCATGACAACTAAGCCCCTAGTCCTAAGCCTAACACTAACCCTAAGACTAACGCTAACCTGGCTTCAGCTAACCCCAAACCTAAACCCAATTCTAACATCAAACTAAAAACCAAGTGGTAACACTCAAACAGCCCTTTGAAGTCAGGGCCAGCTCACTTCGTAAGACTAAGACTAAGTAGGAGAACACACACACACACACACACACACACACACACACAAAGCACAGTGCACTGACGAGTAATTTGACAAGGACAGGGCCGCTGCATCCTAAAAATAACCCCTGCCCCCCCCGCCATTCCTCGCTGACAGTCCCAGTTACTGAATCTGCTTTTCCCCACCACTCCCTGGCATGCTGGGAGTGGTGGGGAATGCCGAGAGTGTTTTTTTGGGGGGACCGGGGCTGGACAGATTCTTGCAGTGTGGGACCACCAAACGACAAGACTGAGAACTGAGGAGGAAGAGGTGAGGCAGGTTTTCAGCCGGAGTCATGAGGGTTGGAGCGGCGGCCCTGGCGGGGGGGATATTTGGGGCAGTGGGGACTCTGTGTTTCTTCCTGGCCTTTGCTTCAGACTACTGGCTGGTGGCCAGTGACAACTGTGGACCTTACACATGGCCAACAAAAACAACACCGACAGGAGAAAAAGATGCCAATGGGACGGAGGTAGGACACAGCAGACCCACTGAGGAAGCAGAGGTGGTCTCTCAAACATATGTAGATAGAGCATGATGGGATGGAGCATTCCACGGTCGGAGATATTTATAAAGAGGGACCAAAGGAAATTCCCCACAAAAAAAATAGCAATGAGGGAACATGTTCCCTTCATGGTTCTAAGGATTTTCTTCAGTAATGTGTCCTGCAAATAGACAGTTTAGGTTCCTCATTCAAAACAATAAGATAAATGAAACAATGATGTGATAATTCTAAATTTTAAAGCATGGATAGACCACCCTTTTCTCTGCATGACCTCAGCATGGAAGCATTGCAGAAATTGCTGCGGTACCACTGAGCTCCGAACAGGCTGAAACATTGACAGAGGTGTGGACGGCTTTAGATGTGTGTCTCACCATTTGTCTGACGGCGTCTCTTTTCACATTTAGATCCAGTCGGTTGAAGCTGTCACCGGCTCTCCTCCGTTCCTCACTCTGCACCACGAAGGCTTCTTCTGGCGATGTGTGTTTCAGGTGCATCCGGCTACCCACGCTGTCCTCGCCACTCTCTTTAGTGCGTACAGGCCTTTAAGTACAGACTTTATAAAAGAAGAAGAAGAATGCTCCTCTTGTCTGGTGTTATTTTACTTAATTTTTTCCATTTTTTCTTCCCTTTAGCAAACCAGCCAGAATCCAAGATCTGTGTCCATGGTTACCTCTTTCCTCTGCCTGTTGCACTTGGACCTGTGCCTCATCCCATTTATGATGCTACAGCAGGTACTGAACCTGTCACACACAGTTGGCAGACTGGCTAAACACCTCAACTGAAATGCAGATCTAGATCCTTTTTTTTTTTCTTTTTTTTTTCTTGAAAATATGGACTCTGTCGAAAACAGCGATCAGTAATAGTTCAAATGTGAGTTATGGCTGTGTTTCTCCCAGTGTTTCGGGGTTTCTGGACCTTGCTGATTATCCTGGGCCTGGCTGCAGCTCTGGCTGGGGTCTTCCTGCTGGTCTGCGGGGTCCCCTTCATCAGCCATAAGCTATGTAGGCTGGGTGGCGCCCTCCTCATCGCTGCTGGTAAAATATTTGCACAGTTCTTCTGTGCAGCGTCTGTGCATGCACTAACACACACACACACACACACACACACACACACACACACACACGTTATAGAAACTGCGTTCAGCTGTTCATATCTGTCACATCGCAGCAGCAGATGTCAATCTTCGGCACTGTCACTATAACGACAGCAGGTTTAAATGCTGCTAGGCGAACATTCCTCTGGTGTTACTCAAAGCCGCTCCGTCTGATCTCCCTCCCAGCCTGCTTGTTCCTCCTCATGCTGCTCCTGTTCGTGCTGTGGATGGAGGCGGTGGAGGTGAAGCGCTACATCCTCCAGGAGAGAGGAGAGGCCTGTCCACGCGCAGAGGTCACAACGCTGTATGGTCTGTCCTTCATGGTGGCGGCCGCTGGGGTTCCTCTGCAACTCATCTCCGGTTTGATCTTCCTGCTGGTGGGCCGTGTGTTTGGTGCCAGCAAGTAAACTGGACACATATCCTGATTTTACTTTGATATGTTCTTTTTTTTTTTTAAACTCAACTATGATAATGTTAATGTATATATCTTTTAAAGAGGCCACTCAACTTAACATACAAAGTTGTTGAATTCATGGACTTCCAGCATGCCATATTTGAAGCAAAACACTTCCCAACCTTTTTCTATTTTGAAGTGAACGCAAATGTGTTATGCTCGACAACAGGGGACAGTTATAATAAAAGGACAAAAAACAACACGGTGTAAAGGGTGCTTTTAATGGACGATTTTCCAAAACACAAAACAACACACACTTTAAAACATGGCAATTTAAAAAAAAAAATGCCCTCAGCAAATAATATGATCAACATTTATCAGAAACCATATTTCCTCCCTTTCCATCCAACAGACCAAAGCAGCTGACCGATCCCCAAGCTACTGTTGCGAGAAGATAAAGTGTGGTTAATAAATTTCATTTCAATTGTCAGAGGACAATGGGCCTGGTATACATATGCATATTCACTTCACTGAGTGTTTTTGTGTTCATATGGTTAAACTGAGGAGAAAACAATATTTTTATCTTTTAAAGTACACAAACTTGTAGAATAACAGTTATTGTACTGATCTCTGGTTGCAGATGCTGAGTGAAAGCTAATCAGTGAGCACTGCATCAGCTTTGTGAGATGGCTCTAAGTGAGGAGACAAATGTCTGGGTGTGTTAAACACAAGCTTTATTTATTAAAAAAGGGTAGATCAACAGGGAGAGATGTAAAGAGAAGAAATCTTAGGCGATTTTTTTTTTTTTTACCAGTTTACGTCACATTGGGCGTGGTACGATGAGTAGAGATGGCCAGTCTCATGCATATCAACGGATTGATAAGATGATCATTTAGGAGATTCCTCCAAGATCACCTTATCAGTTGAGGACAAAAATAGATAAGCTGACCATTTTATTATCATTTTATGGTCGGATAGTTATATTATTATATAGAGTTAACTTTTCCACTTCAACTTACAGATAATTCCAATTATGCTTGTTAAACTTTCAGAAAACATGTATAAAAACATACATTTAAAACGATTTAACTTAACATCCATTGTTTTTAAACAATATAAATTTTCTCATTGGTAAATCATTTTTAAGAATCATTTCCAACACATTTTTACACAAGTGTGATACTACCGCCCCCAACTGGTCAGTTGATGCTATTACTTGGTTTTGATTGACAACTCTACAACTCAATTCTTAATTACAAAATGGAGAAGCTCTGTCATTGTAATAGGCAAACAATGAGCATTTATGAAATGCTTACATAATCAATTTTCAAGCACATCAATTTGAATTCTCAACAGGTCAATACTGTCACCTTCAAACTGGTGTATATCACTGAGTGAATGAGAAAGTTGTTTTGAAAGCTCTGTAGTCCGGGATACAAACCAGCAATAACAGTTTTAAACAAAGCCCACTCTGCTTTGCACAGATATCTTGATTATGTAACCGAAATCATACTTTTAGTCCCTCTTGATTACTATCAGTTCACTGGGGTTACAGCTGCACATTCCAGTTGTTTGAACTCAGAAAATTTGGTTGAGAATGAAGAACACATGAACCTCTTTTAAGACACTGATCCTTCCTAATGAAACAACATAGCTCGTGCTCGTTATCCAAAGTAATATTTGAAGGAAACGTTACACATTCACAGCATGTCAGTCTGTCATACCTTGTTCTCTGTGTTATCATGGAATAATGCTAATTAAACAGCAATGCTGGGCTTTATCGACCTGAGTGTGGTGCTCTGTTTGAATGCACAACAGATGGTGGCCAAACATTAACAGCTGCATGGCCGTCTGTCCCTCCTCTGATGTTAGGTTTGATCCAAGGTCGAAACAATATAAAGGTTTTATTAAGTTCAAGATTGCAGTTACACAACAAGCCAGTAACTGGGAGAGATCTGCCAGTAAAAGCTGCAAATGTGTGAGGAAGATGTCAGATCATACACAATTAGGCTTTTGTGCGTACGGACATACATAAAGTACTGTCAGAAACCTTTATTTATGGATTTTTCTCTCCTTATGTTGAAAACTTCCACATTAGCAGAATAAAACTCAGAACACTGTGCTGACACTGAGAGCCCAAGGCAGAGGGACAGGAACATACCAGCTGACCATCAGCAGAAATGAGATTAAAGGAGTCCGATATACCAGACACTTGATAAGACCAACCAGACTTGATCCTAGATTTTGTGCTGATCTGAAACATAGCTGCAGTCATTTGAGAGATGAGACTGCAGCTAATATGGTTTGCCATTAAAACTGAAAAATATTGAATTTCACATTAGTAGATGAGCTGTACTTACAACAGAAGCCTATTTTAACTTAAAGGGATTGAAAATTAACAAGGTTTTGTAGCCAGCGGTTTTCTTTTGTGATCATGCATGCTTTCTGGGACTTGTTTGCGTTCCCAGGACTTCCATTTCTGTAGCACAGAATTTCAAACATTAATCATATTTTAAAGTCACATCAAAGCCTCCCATTGCACCCAGCACAGCACAGCATGTCCAGGAGATGCAGTGTGCGTTAATCACAATCTGTTATTTAGTAAACCCTCCACACCAGATTGATTAAAAGCCTACCACTCTGTCACTCCAGAGAGGTCTTATTTTGCTCAGATTAATTGGCTGATCTGCATATACTGTACCAAACACAGATCAGAGGCTTTTGGTTTTGTGTTATTTACCTGCTTTCCTTTCCTTAAAATTCACAGATGAATATTGTGGTTATTAGGCCTCATGTAATAATATAATCTTTTGACTTGTATTGTTATTCTAACCCTACACTCACCTCATCCTCACTCAGTGCATAAAACATAGGTGAGAATATTTCCTGTGGAATTTATCATCCCTGTTGCTTATTGATTTATCACATGTCACCTTGGAGAAAAAAACATGAACATTTGCTCAGATTCCTCCGGTAGATTGATGAAACACGGAACTGGAAAATAACAATTCTGTAAGATTTTACATTTATTTTAATATACATGTGAGAAAGGCTATAGATACCTTTATTTCAGAAAAATATCTTGCTGTTTTTGCATCCTTTCATCCATTTCCTTGCTGATTGTGTTTGGAGACGTTTTATATATAAACAGTGCTAATTTCAACATCTATTTTATTTACCTTTTTGTTAATGTCCCAATTGCTGACATCTGGACACATGAAACATGGATCCTCCCAGTTTAGTGAACAGAAGCCCACTGAATACTGATTCTCTGAGCTCCCCTGAGCTCTGCCCTGAGAGGAGATAGTGAATGATATGGCAAAAGGAGAGGAGAGATAGACAGAGCGACGGAGGACACTCCTGCTCTTACAAGCAGACACCCACACACAAGGTCCCTCCAGCGACACACACGGTCCTCCGCACGCTGCGTAGACATCGCGCCGCTGTTTTGTGTCTCATTCCCGAGCGGCTCCAATAGTGATAAGATGCCTCTGTGCAGCTGGCTCCTGGTTCTGTCCCTGGCAGCACTGACAGGTAAAACGTTTTGTTTTCTTCTTCTCCTCTGTGATCCTTATGAAGTTCTCTGCCCTGTGTAATTTCAGAAAACGTGTTTTGTGCCGTTACTACATCGCAAACTGAGAGGAACTGCTCTGCCTCCCCACCGGTGAGTGGACGAGAAATATATGATCACACAAATGTCCTGATGCTGGAACATTCAAATAGTTACAGCTGCATGCATGTGAAAGTTAATAAATACTGCAGGAGAGACACAGAAGGAGATGGGTCAGCACTTCTTTAGGTTTTTAATTAAATGTGACTCTTGTGTGACTCTGTGTGACTCTGTGTGTGTGTGTGTGTGTGTGTGTGTGTGTGTGTGTGTGTGTGTGTGTGTGTGTGTGTGTGTGTGTGTGTGTGTGTGTGTGTGTGTGTGTGTGTGTGGGTGTGTGTGTGTGTGTGTGTGTGTGTGTGTGTGTTACAGTACCTCCCCAGCACGGCGGTAAACACCACTGTCCAACTGCTGGAGCTGAGAAAGCGGATGCTTCCCCTGAACATTTCAGCCTATATTATCCCTGGCACTGATGCTCACCTGGTAGATGTGCTGTTAAAATGAATCCATTTGGGTCAGTGCGCACGCGCGTACCTGTTAGTGTGTGACATTAACATACTGTGTTTCTTGATCAGAGTGAGTACATTGCACCACGTGACGCGAGGCTGACCTTCATGACTGGCTTTACAGGCTCAGCAGGTATACATTTCTGTCTCCTTTTTTCTCCTCCCTTCGTCCTCCTCCTCCTCCTCCTCCTCCTCCTCCTCTTCTTCCACTCCATGACTCAACTCCAGCTCCTCTACTTTCAGCCCACATCATCACCATAGTGCCAGCTTCTCTGCTCATTCATTTCGCTTCAGTCTTAGTGCAGCACTGATAAATATAACTGATGATCATGTATATTTATATCTGTATTCAGCTGTTGCAGAGAAATGCTATTCAAATCCAAAACCAAATTCCAGAAGAAGGAATTAATATTCTTGGCCTACATCAGAACTTGAATTTAGATTTAAGTTTGTTCTATGTTGCCTTTAAATGTTTTAAAGCAGAGGAACTGCAACACAAACCCTGACTTTAGCTCGCATCCATCGTACCTCACCAGGCCGCTTTGTCCCTGTCCGGCCCTGCACACCGCCACTCATCCGTTAAGATTAACCGGGCCACCGCGGATTGTTTCAAGTCAACTCTGACATTTAGGCCCGCTCATAATTCACTGGCACCACAAGCCCCTCCGTGACGCAGCTGCTGTCCCATCTTTCTCAGGCACTGCTGTTATTACGCAGACCAAGGCCGCCGTGTGGACAGACAGCCGCTATTGGGTTCAAGCCGAGAGACAAATGGACTGCAACTGGGACCTGGAGAAAGACGGTATGCGTGGTCACTTTGTGATTATTTGTTGTGGCGACCCAGTGCACACGGCTTCTGATAAGATACTATTGGTTTGAGTAATTTAATAATGTGGAGGCAACTGCTGCACTTTATTGCAGGATTTAAATGATAAAAATAGATCTACAGTGCAATGTTTGACATCTATCAGATGTAATGGCTCGTCATTCATGGTGCAGAAAGACACACACGGGGTCTGTGTACTCATCAAGAGGCGTGTCAATCAGCCCTAAACAGAGATATAACAATAGCACAGAAAGCATTACCTAAACAATGCAACTGGTGTAAAAATAAATAAAGAAATAAATAAACCATCCACAGCCCTATATTTAAGGAGGAAAGGTAACTTCATATAAGGGGGACTTGTGACCTGCTCCTAAAAGTAGGCAAACTGAAGTCAAAATCAACTGCAGTTTATTTTAGCATCAGTATTCTGGTGACATCGTGTAATCAGGATCTTATCAAAGACATGGCAGTGGTTGTTATCCCAGCGCACTTGGGCTGCAGCGATGTGATGATGGGATCTTTCTGGGGATGACAGGTTTTCTGCGTCCCGGTGATGAGTAAGAGTGCAGAGCAACGACTGCCGGTTACGCCCGGCATGGATCAACCTGGGAGACTCAAATGATAAAGTAGAAAGCACTCAGAGCTTTTCAGATCCACTTGCTGGTGTTCATCGCCAGCTAAACTCAGCGTGTGTGTGCAAAAATGAAAATATATATGCGATTGTTAATAACAAACCACAACCAGGAGGCTCCAGAGTGAATCTTTGTCACCTAAAGAGCTTCAGCGCCCACTTTTACTTGTCAGGTTACGTTGCAAATCAGTCATTCAGCAGCTAAAGTGGATCGACTCTCATTTAAAGCCTTCAGTTTAAAGAGACATTTTTATTCGCAATTCATGACGCATTTTATGCCAAGATTTTACTGTGGTTTTACATCTGGATGTACTTATGATGCCATAAGTTCTTTATCTGCTGTGACCCACTCTGTCGCTCCACCACTTAGCTGCATTAAACCACTCTTTGCTGGATGATTTGGGAAGCAGCGCTATCATTAAAAGCACTCATTCATATTTCATATCTTGCAACATAATGGAGCGGAGAGTAATTCACCTGCTCGTTTAATGGCTCAGGATTCCAGATGCTCTTTGAGAGACTCACGTTTGACAAACAGGAATCCACATGTGTTGTGATTTTATGTTTATACAATCCTACAACCTTTACTTTATTCCAAAATTATGGTGGTGCTTTATGCAGGTGCAAAAATGTTGTTGTTGGTGATGTAGATAGATTTGTGCTGATTAAAATTTGTTAGAATTAATTGAGTCTTTAAAGTCAATCAAACTTGACTTTAGTCTGCCTCCTGTGATCTTTTACAGTGTCCATCAGCAATATAGCAGAGTGGCTCATCTCTGAGGTTCCTTTAGGAGGCGAGATTGGCTTTGATCCCTTTCTTTTCTCCCTCGGTGAGTTTTTGTTTCAAAGCCCAGTTTACCATCGATAAAGTGTTCCGCCCATTCGAGGGGAAAGTATTGATGCAGCACCGGACGCCATGAGGACTGTTTACTTGTCATTGATTCTCATCAGTGCGCATAATTGTCCGCAATTTCCCCCCATTAGATGCGTACGAGAACTACGACATCAATCTGGGCTCCAGCAATCGCAGTCTCAAGTCCGTCCCTGTTAACCTGGTCGACCAACTGTGGAAGGACAGACCGGCCATCCGACCCGACGGCCTCATCGTCCTGGATGACACAATCATAAGTGGGTCTCCAACAAGCATTCATTTAAACAAACATTCTGATGTAATCAGCCCTATAAACACTGATAAATAGGCTGTTGACGATTTTATGACCGGAGGATTAAATCCTAACTTCAAATGGAAAATTATCCAGACAATCTGGACGCCCAACTACTTTATTAGTCTTTCTGGTTAAATTGCTTCATAACACTAATGGTCTTTGTGTAGCCAATATTCTGCTTGCGTATGTTGTGTGTCTTTGGACTAAAGCCTTTTATTTGGCTCTTCTGTTGAGGGATGGGTACATAATGAGGACAAACTCTACTGGAAATAATGCAGTCGCCGTTTACTGCAGGCTCTTTGTCATGATTAATATTTTACAGGAAATATCAGTCCAGTGTTCACTATCAGAAATATCACACATATAAAGGCACTGTTTTGTTTCATTCTTACCTCTCTGTTTAATTAAAGAGAATACATTCTCTTTTGGGTAGTATACTGATCCAAAATATTACCTCAAAATAAGCCATTTAAAGTACAACTTTCTTCACACAGAAATTAACTCACCATTAACAAAATTGCAATATATAATTTAAAATATGCTGTACTGCCCCCTAACGGTCAAAATATAAACAGCAAATCATGCATAGAATAAAGTAAAGAACACCTTGAGAATTAAGTGTGTGCTGTGGTGAACATGTTGTTAAAGGATAATGTGAAAAAAATAAGAATGTTAATGTATCTGCAGAAAGGACCTGGCAGATGAAGGTGGAGGAAATGCGGAAGATAATGAAGGACAATCCCTACAGACCAACGGCGCTCCTTCTTTCAGCTCTGGATGAAACCGCATGTAAGTAGCTGAAATAGATTTTGTGGATCATTTTGCAGAATGTTGCTGCTGTTGCAGTGGGTGATATTATATATTTGAATTATTCAATGCACCTTGTGGGAGCGCTTCCAAACCAGTAAGAAATTCATATTTTCTGCTTCTAGGAGTACTACAAATGAAAAAAGATCAATAAATGTACTCTTATAGGAGGATTATGATGCCTTAAATATTTAATCATCAAAGTGGGGTGTAGTTTTTCAGGATAAGAACTGCAGGTCCGAATGGCTTCTGAATCTCCAGGCCAACAAACCAGAAACAAACGTAACAGTCTCATGGAAAGATTAGGATGCAGTAGCTCACCAACAACTGACAGATTAACAAAGCAGCTGTTTGAATACATAATAGAAAGTTAGATTGTCCATAGTCCCTCAAAGTAGTCAGAGGCTGTTTGGAACGTTCAGGACATTGCAAATGACCAAATCAATATTCAGTGCTGAGATTAGAGAAACCTCACAACAGGCCGAGAAAATCAAACTAATGCAGATAGATGGAAACAGAGAATCTTGAATTTTGATATATTTTTTTAAATTCTAGGGTTGTTCAATATGCGTGGCGAAGACATTCCATATAATCCCTTCTTCTATTCCTACACGCTGCTCACCATGGATGAAATCTGGTAAGACCTTTTATTGGGGTTTTCTTTGTGTACCTTATCAACCGTTCGTCCTATTGAACCAATGGTTTTCCCCCATTCTCTCTCTCTACCTCCCCACCTCTGTTAGGCTGTTTATCCACACTGAGAGACTGACAGCGGAGCTGAGATCGTACCTGAACGCCTCATGTGACGGGCCCCTTTGCGTGCAGCTAAAAAACTACACCACCGTCAGAAATCATCTGCAGGATTATGTGGCCAGGTCCGGAATTAAAGTGTGGATTGGCACAGAATACACCAACTACGCACTTTATGAGCTCATAACACCAGTGGTACGGTGATAATGTATTTATACTGCACTTGTACTCTTTATGACGCTACCTGTGATTATGGTGGTGTGTCTGTGTTGTATTCTCACCTTCACACTGTCTGAAACTTCCCAGATAATTTGATAATTCTAAATATGTGTGGATTTGAAAGGCCTTTCATAAAGGTGCTCTGCACTTTTTCTCATCTTAAATAATAATCTGTAATTGAATTGTTGGATTTAAGTCTAAAGTGAGCACATTTAACTCTGTTTTATATTTACGTGTTTCTCTAACAATTCTTTCTGTCATCTGGAATCATGCAGGACAAATTAATGACAAGCTCCTACTCTCCCGTGTTGACGGCCAAAGCAGTGAAAGATGAGGGGGAGCAGCAGCTCTTGAAGGACGCACATGTACGTCATCTGTACACACTCACCACAACACTAAAATTTGGCCAGTATTGATGTCCCCTCTGCACTTTTACCTTTTTCCTTTTGTGACTGATCTCGCCATGTAGGTAAGAGACGCAGTCGCCGTCATCCAGCTGCTGATGTGGTTGGAGAAAACAGTCCCACAGGGGACAGAGACCGAGCTGACAGCTGCGCAATACGTCGACCAGTGTCGCAAGTGAGCACACATGTGAATGTAAACTTTGGGGGCCCTGCAGCCAGCAACACCTGAGTCCTAAACAATGAACTATGATATGAAGAAGAAACTAAATGTTGATTCTTTAGATAGAGTTATTTTTTCACAGCAGATCTAAATATTCTTACAGAAAGCAGGATAAAAACAAAGGACCCAGCTTCGAGACTATTTCTGCAAGTGGACCAAATGCTGCACTTGCCCACTACAGGTAAAATTTAATCATCCATCCATCCATCCATCCATCCATCCATCCATCCATCCATCCATCCATCCATCCATCCATCCATCTATCCATCCATTCACTCATTCACCTTTTTGTACAGGTTGTCGAGAAATTGAATCATACACACATTCTTTTTTTTTTCAACTAACGACAGCTTTTATGCTTAGGAATAAGACACAAGAAATATGTGTTTTTATAAGAGAGAGAGACAGAAAGACAGAGAAGGAGACAGAAACAGAGACAGAGAGATTGCTCTGGCATACATTGGTCTATTATATTTTTCCACTAACATAAAACTGGGACCATTTACGTCAACAGAGTTAACACAAATTTCATCTCACATTTAGAAAAATAATGTAGATTTATCTTTGCTAAATTTAACTCAAAGACTTGCAAGAAAAAGATGTGTGTGTATGTAATATGTATATGTAATAAAAATTCAAAACAAACATTTTTAGGAGTAGTTATTATTTTCAAGGATTGGTGAGTGTTAGGTGTTTTATTTATTCATTTAATCACCTGCATTTCAACATCTGTTGCTGTATTTCCCACATTTCTGTGCTTCAGCCCAACGATTGAGTCGAGTCGTAAGCTGACGGTTGAAGAGATGTACCTGGTGGACTCTGGCGGTCAGTACCTGTGAGTAACAACACACTTCTGCCAGCAGAGGCTCTGCAGTTTCACCTCTCATCAGTTGTGTTTGAGATGAGTCATCTTGTTTCTTGCCACAATCAGAGATGGAACCACTGACATCACTCGAACTGTTCACTGGGGAACTCCTACTGACATGCAAAGGGTAAATATCTGGGTCTTATGTTTGATCAGTGTGTGGGTCCGGTTCTTTTAAAGTTCTTTAAACAATTTTTTGACTTTTATTTTTAAAGTGAAAAACATCTGCAAAAGTGTTAGACCACAACATCTGTGTGAATTTGCATGTCTGGTCCCACAGGAGGCCTTCACCAGAGTGCTCAAAGGAAACATTGAAATATCTCGAACCATATTTCCTTCAGAGACCAGAGGTGAGAGACCTACATCCATGCATGTTTAAAAGAAACTTTATCAGTCTCCAGAATCATCCCACATATCACCATTTCTCTGTCTTACAACATCATGTTTTCCCATCATTTGCACTAATTTGTGCTGGAGGATGTTTGATTAATATTTTTCTGTGTAGGTGCAAACATGGAGATGTTGGGTCGCCGGGCTTTGTGGGAGGTAGGCCTGAACTATGGCCACGGCACAGGGCATGGTGTTGGGAACTACTTTGGAGTTCATGAGTGTACGTTCCCTTTTTATGTTTAACTACACTAGCAACACAGCGGTTAGAGATACAATTCAGAAAATTGGCAATTAAATCAATCAGTTAAATCATATTCTGAGAGCAAATCCAGTCAATGCAAGACATCAAAATCACATTTCAGTGAGCGATCGTGAAATTACCATGATTATGATTCAAAATAGGCTGTTTTTCATGGACCCGTTCTTCATCCTGCTCCGGTAATAACAGTTAATCAATAATTAAATTTAAAACAGATGCAGACAGAATGGCATTTGTTTTCTCAGTTCATCGTTTGAACAAATTGCCGTAGTCCATTTTCCAGTTTGATTTCCCGACAGTTCCCGTGGATTCTCTAGTTCTACCACAAGATGTCGCTGTTTCGTCACATTGGAGCGTATCAAAATTGTTGACACTTCGGCAAAATAATTATTAAATTCAATCTAAATTAATTCATTATCTTTATTTATATAACTTCTACATAATGTTTCCAGGGCCTGTTGGCTTTCAGACCAACAACATTCCCTTCACATCAGGAATGTTCACATCTATAGGTGAGATTTTATTATTATTTATTTGAAAATAGTGTTCAAGTTGTAGTCCGTTTTGAGAAAAATAGACATAATAGGATTTTTTTTTAAATTTTATTTTATTTATTTAATTTTTTTTTTCTCTTAGAACCAGGATATTACAAGGACAATGACTTTGGGATCCGCATCGAAGATATTGTTGTGATTGTGCCTGCAGAGACAAAGGTAGCCAAAGTGTGGCTGCTCATAACAGTTAATCATTTATAATGATGTAGATGGTTTGTTGTCCAGGATGTCGACATGAATGTTTTTATCTCTTTATCTCTCCTCAGTATGGTAACAACTACCTGACCTTTGAGACTGTGTCCCTGGTTCCATATGACAGAAAGCTGATCAACACATCTCTACTCACTGTGCAGCAGGTAACAATTCATTTATGGCTTTCTAAAGGAAAAGTTGGAGATTTTCTTTTTAAATTTCAGAGTGCTATAAACATGACCACTTTTATTACCACAACACCATAAAATGCAAGTTTACTTCCTCAAAGATATGATCAGTTTCCTGTTTTGTCAGACTTTTCAGAGAAGGTGATGTCATCAACGTAAGGGAAAATTTGTGTTTTCATTAGTTTTTCTCTTTAATAAATGTTCTGCAAATGTCACTAAGCAGGCTTGAAGGTGTAGGTTGGATATTTGAGATAAGTAGATCTGTATTTGTGAAAGATTCACAGCAATGTTGGTAATTACTGAAGAAAATAGCATAAATGCCACACAGAAAAACGGTGGTGATTTAATCTAAAGAAAACAAGAACACTTGTAATTCTCAAGTCATTCTTGTTTGAAATGAGGTCGCAACATTTTTTTCCCCTTCCATCTAGATCGAATGGTTAAATAAGTACTACAATACCATCCGGGCATTGGTGGGTCCAGAGCTGGACAGACAGCAATTACAGGAGGAAAAGGACTGGATGCTGAAAAACACAGAACCCTTCACGTCCCCTGAAAATTCTGCAGCCATCACTTCTTCCACGCTGAGCCTCTTTGCTATGGTCATCACCCTTTTCCACAACATCGTCTGATCATTTCCCGATGATGGAGCTCAAGCCACTGACAGCAGACTTGAACATCAATGTCGCCCCTATGCGGTCTATACCCTGCCGCTAAACCCCAGGGATGCACTGCAATTCACTTCATTTACTTTTGTAATTAAAGTGTGTATTTCTGTCACAGTAGAAGGATTGAATATTGAGGCATTTTAACTCTAAAATTAAATCTTTTTTTAATCTGGACATTTGTATGACCATCTGATGATATTTTTCCATCCATCCATCCATCCATCCATCCATCTTCCGCCACTAATCTGGGGTCAGGTCGTGGGTCAGCAGCCTAAGCAGAGAAGTCCAGACTTCACTCTCCCCAACTACTTCGTCCAGCTCTTCCAGGGGGATCCCGAGGCGTTCCCAGGCCAGCCGAGAGACATAGTCTCTCCAGCGTGTCATGGATCTTCCCCGGGGCCTCCTACCGGAGGGACGTGCCCAGAACACCTCACCAGGGAGGCATCCAGGAGTTACTAGGTGCCCGAGCCACCTCATCTGGCTCTTCTCAAAGCGGAGGAGCAGTGGCTCCACTCTGAGCTTCTCCCAGGTTGCAAAGCTTCTTACCCTTTCTCTAAGGGAGACCCCAGCCATCCTATGGAGGAAGCTCATTTCAGCCGCTTGTACCCGCAATCTAGTTCTTTTGGTTACTACCCAAAGTTCATGATTCTCTTCACCACAACAGATTGGTGCATAGTCCACGATTCACCTATTAACCTTCCGCTACATTCTCCCCTCACTCGTGAACAAAACCCCGAGGTACTTGAATTCCTCCACTTGGGGCAGTATCTCCTCACCGACTCAAAGAAATCATTCCACCTTTTTCCAACTGAGAACCATGGCCTCAGATTTGGAGGTGCTGATTGTCATCCCAGTTGCTTCACACTCGGCTGCGAACTGATCCAGCGAGAATTGGACGTCAAGGACTGATGAAGCCAACAGGACCACATCATCAAGCAGAGACTTAATCCTGAGGTCACCAAACCAGACTCCCTCAACACCATGGCTGCGCCTAGAAATTCTGTCCATAAAAGTTATAAACAGAATCGGTAACAACGGGCAGCCCTGGTGGAGTCCAACCGTCACTGTAAACGAGTCCGATTTACTGCAAGCAATGCGGACCAAGCTCTGACACCAGTCGTACAGGGAGTGGACAACCCATAGCAAGGGGCCCAACACCCCATACTCCCAGAGAACCCCCCACAGGAATCCCCAAGGGACACGGTTGAATGTCTTCTCCAAGTCCACAAACCACGGTTGAGAGTTTGCCCAATGTGGACTGGTTGGGCAAACTCAGATGCCCCCTCAAGGACCCTGCTGAGGGTGTAGAGCTGGACCACAGTTTCATGTCCAGGAAGAAAACTGCATTGCTCCTAGTGAATCCAAGGTTCAACTGGCTGAGGCTGAGGAGTGTGATCCCCCTATAGTTGGAACACAGCCTCCGGTCCACCTTCATAAAAAGAGGGACCACCACCCCGGGCTGCCAATCCAGCGGTACTGCCCCCGATGTCTACACAATGTTGCAGAGTCGTGTCAACCACGACAGCCCTAAAACATCCAGGGCCTTCACTCCGGGCGGATTTCATCTACCCCTGGGTCCCTACCACTGAGGAGTTTTTTTGACCACCTCCAACTTCAGTCCTGGAAACATGAGAGCCTGTTCCCAAGTCCCCAGGCTTTGCATCCTCATTGGAAGGCACATTGGTGGAATAGAGGAGGTCTTCGAAGTGTTCCTTCCACCAATCCACAACGTCCTGAGTCGAGGTCAGCAATCCACCATCCCCACCGTTCTCCAAGGCCTTACTAAACTCTTTCCATGCCGGTTCTTTGCCTTGGTGACTGCCGTAGCTGCACTCCACTTGGCCTGCCGGTACCTGTCTGCTGCCTCAAGACTCCCACAGACCAAAAAGGCCCAATATGACTCCTTCTTCAGCTTGACGGCATCCCTCACCGCTGGTGTCCACCAGCGGGTTGAGGTATTGCTGCCACAACGGCACCGACCACCTTGCAGCCACAGCACCAGTTGGCCACCTCAACAATAGTACGGAACATGGTCCACTCGGACCCAATGTCCCCCACCTACCCCGAGATATGGTCGAAACTCTCCTAGAGGTGGGAGTTGAAGCTCCTTCTGACAGGAGACTCTGCTAGGCGTTCCCAGCAGACCATCACAATACGATTGTGTCTGCCAGGTCTAACCGGCATCTTCCCCCACCAGGCGGTGATCGGTTGACAGCTCCGCCCCTCTCTTCACGTGAGTGTCCAAGACATGTGGCCGCAAATCTGATGACATGACCAAAAAGTTGATCATCAAACTGTGGCCTAAGGTGTCCTGCTGCCAAGTGTACATATGGACACCTTTATGCCTGAACATGGTGTTCGTTATGGACAATCTGTGACGAGCACAGAAGTCCAACAACAGAACACCAATCGGGTTTAAATCAGGGGCGCCATTCTTCCTGGACACGCCCCTACAGGTCTCACTGTCGCTGCTAACGTGAGCATTGAAGTCCCCCAGGAGGACGAGGAAACCCCAGAAAGAGCGGTCTCCAGTACTCCCTCTAAGGACTCTTAAAAGGGTGGATATGATGAGCTGCTGTTTGGACAATAGGCACAAACAACAGTCAGGATCCATCCCCCCACCCGAAGGTGGGGGGAGGCTACCCTCTCGCCCACCGAGGTAAACTCCAATGTACAGGCACTGAGCCAGGGAGGCAACAGGTATTGCCACCCCCGCTCGTCGCCTCCCACCATTGGCAACCCCAGGGTGGACGAGAGTCCATCCCTCTCGAAAAGGCTGGTTCCGGAGCCCCTGCTATGTGTCGAGGTGAGGCCGACTGTATTTAATCGGAACTTCTCAGCCTCGAGTACCAGCTCAGGTTCCTTCCCCATCAGAGAGGTGACATTCCATGTCCCTAGAGCCAGCTTCTGCAACCGGGGATTGGACTGCCAAGGTCCCTGCCTTCAGCTGCCACCCACTACACAATGCACCTGACCCCTTAGGCCCCTCCTGCAGGTGGTGAGCCCACAGGAGGGGGCTTCTTCGGGCAATGGCCCAGCCACCAGGCACTTGTCATCGTGCCCCACAAGACCTGGCTCCTGATATTATTTTTATTGCATTAAAGTAACTGTCTCTCAAAATAAAATTGTGGACTTTGGAGATTTGACTGTGGAGAACAAGTCCATATTTTCATCTTCTTTAACCACCTGAAGAATGTTAGAAACATTTAGTTAACAGAATCAGCTTTATTCTACCTGTCACCTACATATTTCTCATTAAAAGATTCTGATGATGGGACAGATGGAGCTCTGTTAATATCTAACACACTTCTGGATAAAATATGTTACTAAAATTCAATAGTGCTATTAATCAGATTCTAATATATTTATATGTTATTATATATATTTATATATTTACTTATTTATTTCTGGTAACATCTTAAAAAAATACATTTATTATTTTCAGCTCCAATCTTAAATTATGTCAAGGTTTTTGTTCTACTTTCACAGTCTCTCACACCTGGGTGCATGAAAACTGCCATCGCAGCTCGTGGTGGTGAACTTGCCATCTTCACATCCCTCCCTGCATCTATCAACCACCACACACACACACACACACACACAAACACACACACACACACACACACACACACACACACACACAC
>BJFM01003309.1:68967-94412 GCA_016586285.1 Arothron firmamentum | reverse complement strand
CACACACACACACACACACACACACACACACACACACACACACACACACACACCCTTGTACTTTTAACTTTGTGAGGTTTTTCATCAAAATAATGCATTTACCAGCTCCCTATCCTAACCACTAACTATCCCAACCCCCTCACCCTACCCTAACCTAAACCCAGTTCTAACCACAACCTTAAAACCAAGTCTTAACCCTCAAACTGCCCTTTAAAGTTATGAGGACCAACGAAAATGTCCTCACTTCTCAAAAATATCCTCAGTTTGCTGGTAGAATGCGGATTTGTAACTTTTGTTATGTTGGTATTGGTTTTGCTTTCTTTCCCATCCAGTCGTTTTTGTTTCCAGTTGGTGGTAAAGAAATGAGCTATTACCTATAAGGGTTTGTATTCAGCCTATAGATGCCAGGACCAGCATGAGATGGTAGCAGGCATCTTTTAGTTGTTTAGTTGTCGTTCACATTTATTTTAAAGCAGCAGTTGGTGCCGTGTTGCTTTTCACCTTAAATTTACACATTTCAGAAACATTTTAGTTCATACTCTATTACATTCTATGCACATGGTGCTCACATAACACATCCAAGTGGCTAAAGCGCTTCTTCTATTAGTTCTTCTTTTTTCTTTTTCTTCTTCTTTTAATACTAGTGTTTATGGGCCCATCTGTTATTTTAGTTCTCCATTAGACTGCATGTTACAAAGACTGTGTGGAACAAATGCTCAGTTACAGAGCTACAGGGTTATTTCCTCAACCAAGAGGGTTATTTTTCCCGTATTTATCCGCCTGTCTGTTTGTTTGACTTTTCAGCAAAATCATTTGAAAAGTAAACAGATTTGGATGAAATTTTCAGGAAATGTTCATCATGGGACTAGGAACAGATGGTTACATTTTGGATGCAGGATTTTTGTTTTTGGTAGCCACTCACCTGGTGCTTTTCTAGTTTTTCTTTTTTTTTTCCATGGTTAAGGTGATGTTAAGCACAATAACTGTACAAAAATCTACAAAAAGTGTAGAAAAAGGGTTCCTTGATCTTTAATAACCTTCTGTGGAATCATGTGACAGGATGCTGAAGTGAGGCATTGTTGTTTTATGTGGTTTTACTGCACAACCAAAATAACAAGTTCTACTACAACATTTACTTAGCTCACACTCAATGTCCTGGAGGATGATTTTACTGTTGTAAACACTCACATTCTTTTGGGATTTGTTCAGTTTGCTTTGCAGTAACGTCTGCTAAGTGTCCCTGAGTACTAGTTACAACTCATTTGCTTTGTGAAGTAGCCTAATTGTAATTATCCTGTTGGGTTGAGCTTAAAAATGTTGCTGTAGCTGCAAAAGGTCCTTAAGGGTTTTTAAATCAATTAATATCATTCACTTCCACCTGTGCAAAAGAAGAGCAGGTTTGAAAATGACATTGGAAGTGAATAAAATGGGAAAGTTTTTGTTATGTGATGAAAAATTTTCTGGGCCAGCAAATTTGCTTCTCCAGTAGCCTCAAGTTGATGACGTCAGTGTCTTTTTTAAAATGTTGTAATACAGTCATTGCGATACCTTCACATTTAGAACCTGATGGGTATGTTTTAGGTTGTGGAATAAAACCCACACAGGCATAGGGGCGTCACGCAAACCCGATCCAAGTGGGAGTTGACCCCAGGACATTCCTGCTATTCTCAGAAAAACTGTGAAAACCTTCCCTGTAGATTAGGGCCATTTACGACCCATAAAATCCATTAAACTAGATTAGTACTTGGTGAAAACAGTTTTATCTCTCCTTATTAACTGAAATAATATTAAGATTTTGGGTTTAAGGCATCTGGAGTGTTCGGTTCAAGGTGACCTTGAAAAAACTGAGGAGCTGACTGAGGCGGGTTACTGACAACATACAGTATGTGAGCGGTGAGGGTCAGCTGATCCCGAACAGCAGCTCGACACTCCTCAGGTAAGGACTCCACTGAAGGAGGAGGAGAGCTTCTTGTGAGTCATTTATGTGAAAACCGAAACAGCAGCAGGTTAACACCTTTTCACGCGTCTGTACGAAAATGACAGGCTCTTTGTCAGTGTTCCTGATCATCAACAGTGAGAAGCAAGACGACCACACAAAACTGAATATGACTTCTTTTTTTCTTTTTCTTTTTTAACCGGTGTTCACATAATCAGTACGATCCAGGCATACAGACACAGACCTCATTGGTTTGTGCTTGCACCATTTTAGTTTCAGTGAGGCCACGTGACTTCCTTGGTTTTTGCTGCAGACGGGTGCAGCTGTGCCTTCCTCTAAGCATGCATTTTTTTGAAGCTGACAGTTCCGACTGTGACAAAAAGCGTCGCTGACCTAAGCTGGTGTAGCATTCTCACCATTTCCGGACAGGGGAGATCTTAGGACCACAGACGGCGAAGATGTTGAGGCGAAGGCCTTCTAATGCCTCGGAAAAGGAGCAGGCGCAGAAAAAAAAGGTACGATGAAGTTTTGAGCTAATGGAATGTTCTGAGAGGTTTAAAAATAACGTTTTCTTAACTCAGAGTTCTGTATTTGAATATGATCGATTGTGACTGTGTAGAGCTTTTTTATTGAATACCTGAAGCCACAGATGTCTCTGCTGTAACTCTAAAGGCTGATGGTTCATTGTTGGCTGATTTGATTGTCTTTAATTTGTCTGATTTGTTGGCTGATTTGAGGGTGCTGAATTTAATGCAAACAACAGCAAACCCACAGGCCCAAACAGGCACCTAAAACTCATTTGGACCTTCATAAAGGAGCCACTGAGGTTTCTCACGTTAGATCTTAGTAACTTGCAAACTTACAAACCCCCTCAGCAGTTTCTACAGAATCAGGATTGATCTATCAGGGTGATTCATTCCAGAGTTTGAATCACCACAGGCTTTGCGGTTTTTAGTTTCTTTTTTTTTTTTTTTCCTCTGTCCTCAGATGCTACATAGATTTGGTGCTACCTTGACAAATGGCGCTCTTATTTTCCATATGCGCTGACGGGGAGCAGAGAAACCGCAGCGGTTTCATTGCATACCTCGTTGTGTTAGTTCTCATCAGACGAGTCCTATAACCAAGAACCGTCACCAGCAACATTCAGGATGTTAAACACACAACTTTGTGGTTTTCAAATGATTTTATGCTATCAGAATGCAAACTGAAGTGGAACAGCCGTTGATGTAGAGAAAAAGGCCCACTTTAAACACGTTTTTAACAGAGAGTTTACAAAAAGTGAAATAAATACAACTCCAAAGAATAAAATAAAGCAACCAACAACCAACTGATTGATTTTTAAGACATGTATGTCTGTTTGTCTTGATGGTTACTCGGGGGTTCAACTACATGACAGATGCAAGGAGAGATAAGCCGACTCTGTCTGGATGTCTGCAATGATTAGACGTCAGCAGTTGCTTAAGTTGTACCCGTTTCCTGTGATTTTGAAACAGCAGCACAGGAAGGATGAAGCACGACGCAAAGCCAAACGTAGTGTGTTGAATCAGATGAAGAATTTCCGACAGCCAGAATTACCCCACTTAAAGATTTAGAAATGACGCAAGCTTGAAATTAAATGACGAAAGATATTTTTACTTCTTTTTACTTTTTTTGCTTTCAAAGGGAAGAGGTCAAATGACTGCTAGTGAGGTGTGTGGGATTTAGCGGCATCTGGTGGTTTGGATGTAAAAAGGCATAGAAACAGTCATCCTTGTATGATTTTTTACAAAACCTGGACAGCTAGTAATATGAATTTTCAGGTATCTGGGCCATCCACCCATCCATCCATGCATCCATCCATTTTATGTTAAACGCTGCTCATACCTAATCTGGGTGACAGAGGGAGCCAGATTTCAGTAGGAATACACCTTCCTGGACAATAAAAATCGTGTTTTCTGTTTGTGTTTGCAGCTCTCTCTGCAACGATCCAGCAGCTTTAAAGATTTCATGAAGAACAAACCCACCTCTCCTGTGTCAGAAAAGGAGATAACGCTGGAGGAGAATGTAGGTTGCTCCCAAACACACATGTAAAAAACACACCAACCTCTCTGTTTCCGAGAGTGGAAGTAGAACTTTGATTTCAACAGTTTGTAAATAAGTTCCCAAATATGAGTTCCTACAGAATATTTAATCCAATTGTTCTGCACTCATCATTCCGTGGTCTACTGGGAAGAGAACAAAGTCCACAAAAGTCAAGCAGAGAGCAGAAGTAGTCAGTACTGATACAAGTGCACAAGTTCTTATATATGATGTTTTCGCACCTGGATGATTTTGAAATGCACAGAATGTGTTTATCTTGTTCGCTACAGTTGAGCGACAAGTTCGAGAATAGCGGAAGTAAGAGTGAAAAGTGTTGCACAAAGCTCAGATGGCAGCAGCTCACAGACAGGATGTTGTTAAAACCAGTCAGGCGAAGAGCATCTGAGTCAGACAGTAGAAACAGCAAAAGTTTCCACTCTTTTCAAACTATGTTTAAATTCAGGCATTAGGCCGTCGGAGGCTTCAGTCTCGTCAAATAAGGGGTTCATTCTATTCCTTGCAGGTGGCAGGAGGAGAGACAGAGGACACGATGAAAAGTGGGATCAAACTGGGGAAGAAATGGCGCAACGTCATCTCACGCACAATGACGCGCAAAACTTCCAAGATGGCGCAGAAAGCTCTGGCTGAAGAAGGGGTGAGTCCTGTTGACTTCTGAACTTACCAACATGAGGATTAACATGGTGGCAGAACATTAGTAGAATAGAGTGCTAGGGTAGTGTGATGCACTTGCAGGATAAAATCCTCAGTATTTATTAAATTAACAGAGTAGTGTTAAGTTAATTCATTTCTATTTTTACTATTCCTGGATTTTTTCTTTTAGAAACAAGTGTCACATAATTCAGAATCATTAACTAGCTGAATCTGTGGGTTTCTACTAATCTGTCCTCCATGTGTGCAGAGTGACAGCGGCGACGAGCTGTCTCCAGTCTCCTCAGATATGCTTCCAGATCTGAGTTCAGGTCAGAGGACGTCTGTCTGTTCCACAGAATCAGAGGACACCACATCCAGCCCGATCAAACGCCAGCTCTCAGGCAGTAAGTCGGGGCGCCTTAACGAATCAGTCTTAGCAGATATTGTTTGAGGGAAAAACACACACACACACACACACACACACACACACACACACACACACACACACACACACACACACACACACACACACACACACACACACACAACAAAACCCTATAAATATTAAATGTAGATTACATATACATGTAGATAGCCATAAATTAAAATTGTATTTGTACTGTGATGCCGCAGGTAGTGACAGACAGAGTCTGGACAGTGGCTACAGCCAGAGGGACAGCATGAGACTGGAGGAGAACTCTTACAGTGGACCTTTCTGTGGTCGCGCTCTGGTCCACACTGACTTCACTCCAAGCCCTTATGATGTGGAGTCGCTCAAACTCCAAGTAAGTCCCAGTTGAGGGGTAAATCTTCCTTGGTGTGCCTGACTTTTGATGGCACATCCTGTGCTGTCACCTTGTCAAGTCTGCCCTCCAGAGACCTCGTTAACCCAGTGAAACATAACAAGTGAAGTTGATTATTATTCTACAGGGTAGACTTTGACACAGATAAACCATTAGTAGCTTGTCGTCATTACTGAAGAGAAACCACTACCATCGTTTAATGTCAAATGATTTTATTATTTTTTTGTTTAATATTTCTGCTTTTTGAAACAGATTAAATATTCAGACATAAAATGTGTTTATTAACTCGTAAGATTAGTTTTATACAAAGAAATCCCAAAGACTAAGGTAAAGTGTCAAATTTATTGGTTGCTGATATAAAATTTACTGAATTGAAAGATCATTTGTGGTTTTTTTGCTTTTGTTGTTATAGCGAGAGGCGTTGAACTGTTTGTGCAGATCAGTTTGGATTTAACTGGTTATTTGAACTTTTAAAAATACAGTCTTAAGAAAAGAGAAGCGACCGTTGGGGTGGCCGCTGCAATCGCTGACATCACCACAAGAGGGCAGCAGTCATTATAGGACTTCAGTTGAGAATCTGATGATGCAGCGTCCATGTTTTTCTTCATGTCAGTGAGAACAGCATCATTCTTCTTACAGAAAGGTGACATTATCTACATCATCGAGAAGCCCCCTGTAGGGACCTGGACTGGGAAGCTGAACAACAAAGTGGGCTCTTTTAAGTTCATCTATGTCAACCTGCTGCCGGATGAGAGCCCCCCAGCCAGGAGGAGACATCGCAACAGCAGGAGCTGCAAAGACAAATCCAAGCCCAGAACCCTGGAGGAGGTGCTGGACAACATGGGCCTTAGTGTGAGTTTAATAAGCTTATGCAGGATGTGAGGTCACTGGTGTTTACAGGGTAGGTGTTCATGTTCTTTCATGTTTCAGGAGCTGAGTTCTTTGCTCTTCATGCATGGATTCCAAAACCTGGAGGACTTTGCAGGACTGAAGGAGTCTCACCTCAACGAGCTAAACATCACCGACCCGGAGCAACGCTCCAAGATTCTGAATGCTTCTGAACTGCTGAGAGACTGTAAGTCCATAAATCATCATCAACTAGAACTAAGAATTTGGTAGAAATCAGTGCTTTTGTAATTCTTAATTTCAATTTAAAAAATGATTCATGTATTTTTTTTGTAGCTGAGTCTGAGCCAGAAGTAGAGGGCAAATCTGGAGACTCCAGCCACCCACGAGACTCAGGCTGTTTTGAGAGTTCGGAAAACCTTGAGGGCGGCCGTGAGGAGGGGAACAAAGAGGGGCCGTTGGAGGAGCAGGAAAAAGAGAAGCAAGTGGAGGAAGGACACCCGCAAAAGCAGGAGCACAACCAGCAGCTGGATGCTGTGCAGCAGCAGATGCAGGAGCTGACGCTGGATGAAGGATCTTGAGGGGCGGAGGGGAACAAAGGCCTCTGGACTTGTGTGGCTGTAGGTTTAATGGCAGCCTCTGCAGTCACTGGCTGGTGATTCCACTGCGGTTGACAAACAGCACAAACTCTCTTCACCTGGTTTAAATGAAGTTTGCTTTTGTTTGTGCATTTCCTTGTCAGAAAGATGGACCAGAATCTTGCACTGACAGATGCTCTCGAACCTCAATCTGAGCTGCATGTTCTCAAATGATGCAGATATGAATGTAAATGGGTTTTTTTTATGTAACTTATGTTTCATGTCGAGCAGGTTTACTCAATTATGGTGTTTTATGGTACAATATGTAGATTTACGACAGCTTCACAATATTGTTGTTAATTGCATTGTAAATAGAAACTGAATAAACATTTTTGGTGGGATTTTGTTGATAATGACACAATTATAATAACTGATATTTAGTTAATCAGCGAAATAAAACTGAATTGTGCCATTTTCAGGATAATTTAGGGATCGTAGTAGATAACGGCTATCTACCTAATATTTTAAACGTTTTAGAGGCACAACTGATCAAAGACTGCAGATTAGATTGACCACCGGTACGACACAGTCTTTCTACAGCCCCTCCTGATCTGTGTGTTTTCCCCTCGTGGAAAAGAAAACCTCTAAAAGTTGAATGATAAGACGTTACTGTTTATTTACCAGACACAATGATCATGTAAAAAGAAGTGACACAAACTGAATAAAATACATATTTTTCACAGTGTTGATACTAAACAAAGTGAAGACAAATCAGGAGTTCCATCAAGGGTACAGTATATTATTATCTCTATACATGTATAGAGATGGATTATGTAATTCATTTATCAGAGCATTCACTGACCTCAGCGTGGCATTTTAACGGGAAAATCACACATACAATAGTTTGGCTTGGCTGCAAATCACCAGGAAATTAAGAAAAAAATCCAAACAGCTTTCAACACAAGCATCCCTTCTTTTACGGAACACCAATCGCCTACATTCTTGCTCCTCGGTGACAGCGATTTAAATACACCAGAATACTTTTCACCAACAACGTCCACAATGTTAAGCTTCAACTTCAAAAAAAAACGGCCTCCAGTGTTTCAGAATCGTATATATATATATAAAAAAAGAAAATACTTGTCAGTTATGCTTCATGGAAACAGTACTGTACACTTCACAGCTCCCTTCCGTGTTGACTTGTGTGTTTTTAGTAAAAGATTCACCTGAAGCGGAAACTAGTACCTGATTAACTTACTAAATAATTAAGACTATGCTGTGATGAGCTCAAAATGCCCATTTTCAGTTGTTTAAAGCTAAACAAGTACTGATTTTGTAACACTGAAATTTGATAAATTGTGGAATAACTCAGTCTTCTGAACAAATGAGAACAGAAATACCAATTACAGAAATGGTTTCAGCTTCTGTAGGTCTGTTTTCCACCCTCTACTCAGCAACTAATAAATCCAGCAGAAAAAGTAAAGAAAAAAACATTTTGGTCAGAGAAATGCTGTTAAAGTGGTATCTACACAAGTATAAATCACAAACACCGACTCGTGTCTTGCATACAACACAACCACTGTTACAAACTCTCGCTATCAGCTAACTTTGTTTAACTACCGAGAACAAGCTTGCGTGGACACTGGCCAACTCCAGGGCCCCATGGCTAAAAAAAAAAAAAAAAAAAAAAAACCACACACACAAAAAATCCCCCACAAACTGTCCAACTGCACAGACGCCTGAACATAAAGGATCAGTCTCTCTGCGATAATGAGCCTGCAACCCAAAGCCAAGGAAAACGCAACCCCCGCCTCAGAAGAGCTGCAGGAAGAACTGTTGCAGTGCAGAAGAAAGAAGATGAAAGAAAGGGAGAACACTCCGAGGAAGATCGGCTTTGCTGTGATTTGCAGGAAGCTCGTGTCATTAAACCAACCAATTAGCTGAGAGCTTCTCAGCACATCTTCTTGAAGGAATCAATGGCTTAAATCTGTGTTTCACCTGCTGCTAAATAACATTTATCTGTGAGAATTTCCCTTTTTAACAGTATACCATTTTTTTCAAAAATGCATTTTTTTTTGTAGAATTGATCAGATTTTGCCCTTTGCCATCCTTTTAAAAGCGATACCTGGACAATTATTTATGAATTGTCTGGCATTTAGACTCCCATACTACATATATCATGATCACTATTAGTTACTTTAATTAAATACAACCAAATGATTTCGTTAGTGCAGAGTAATCAGATATGAATATTACCAATCACATAATTAGCTTCACAGGTACCTGAGGGAAAACCTTTGGAGTCAGGCAAGCTGTTTCCTAACTTGTTCAGTCTCAATCTTAAAGCTCGACTGTCCAGTTTTTCTCATTGACTGCAAATTCACCACACACACCCGCGCGCGCGCGCACACACACACACACACACACACACAACTGTGATATCAATCTGCAAAAATGCAAGGAAGTTATAAGCCAAAACGTGACCTTCCAGACTGGTTCCAGACAGCACACCCCTGTTTTAGATTAGGATGGATGCCTTCAGTGTTGTTGTTGGCTGACTTTAGCTGCATCCGATAGTGCAACTGCTATGATAAGGCACTGTGTCTCTAGTGTCTACTATCATCAGAAGTCAGACATTTTTTTCCCCCCATGCAGACACACACTCTGGCACCCTGGACAAGCATCTGTATGCACGATTGTGGCTGTAAAGAAACTTCGTTCATCTAAGAGCACCAACGTCACACAACATCTTTGAGTATATATTAAAAAAAAAAAAAAAAAAAAAATGGAAGGACAGGCAAGGATGCATGTCAGTACTGAATGGAGCGATACAAGTACAAGGTAGATTTGGACTTGCCTGGAAGAAGTCTTAGGATTTCCCAGCATGTGCATGTCCTCACTCTGCCTGGGCATCACGTGTACTCGCAGGCCCTTCCTTCCCCACTCAAGAAGCTGCTCATCCAGCCTTCTCACGGTTTGCATAGGGCATATAATGTACACAGAACACTCAATTTATACATATTCACAAATTATATCGCCTTGGCCAAACATTTGCAAAGAGTATATTTAACCTGGCCTGCCACAAGAAATGCCAATTTTAAATAAAGAACAAATACACTACTGACAATCAGGAGTAGCCTACAAGTGCAGGGCTGCGTACACTTGCAGTGGTTTTTTATCTCTTTTTTTTTGTCTCTGCAGGTTCTTCCCCATCTGTATTTTCCATGCGGTGTTCAGAAGAGACAGAAAACTGCTGACATTTCTGTTAAATTACTGCAGGGGTAAGTGTCAGTCAAACAGCTCTGCAGCTACTGATGAAGGGGCGGGGGGAGGAGACGACGATCATTCGTGTTTCTATTCCCTGATCAGGCAGGATGCTGTGGGGTGGGGCTACGGCTGGAGCCGCCCCAGCATGCAGCTAATGGGCCTTGTCCTTGACGATGGATGCTTCTGCATCTGTCTCCGGTGAAGCCAGAGGCGGGACCTTGGAGGTAGGCAAGCGCTCCTCCCTGGGGGAGGGGCTCTCCGATGCTGACGCGGCAATGCTCTTGTTGGTATCATCAGGCGTGTGCTCGTTGGGTATGAGTGGAGCCGTGGTTTTCTGCAGGCAGAGGACAGCACGTTAAAAGAGAGGCAAATACACAAACAGCCCGTGAGCAGTCAGCAGCTGATTGAAAGTCATTGAAATTACTCGGAAAAGGCTGCAGACGTGGCCGTGTATTTAATTTGTTAAATGCTGACAGAAATTAAATCTATATGTTCTTTTCCATAACAGGGTACAATCCCCAACTGGACTTCTATCAAGAAATCAACACTGATCAATGTAATCTTGACCAGTTTTTTTCTTCTTAAAACAATAGGTTTAATTATTAATATCACACTTCCAAAGAAGCCCACGTTAAGATTTCAGGACTAAATATATCTGTCCCACATAAATCCAAATCACATGTCAGAGCAGTGAAAACAGACAATTCCTTCAAAACGACACGAACTAGGTTATTCTTCTTCGACTGTTTACTATCAAGGGCTCGACAAGACAGAGTTTTTGCTTTCAACGTGACCCCTGGTTTGACCAGCATGGATCAGGCTCAGGGGTCAGGAGAAAGCGTTTAAATGTGGAGATGCATTTTATTTATTCTTAGAATCCTATAACATATTAAACATGCTGTCACATCAAATGGATGTTAAATTATGGTTAAATCTGCTTCTTTTAGAGTGCAGACTTATGAAAGCCATTTAACACCAGTAGGAATCACATGATTTCTAATTGTCTGAATTACTAAAACAAAGGGCTGGTCCCAGAGTCTGTCTGTTCAGGTGACAGAGAGATGATTTAACAAATTAGACCCTAAAAGAGGAATGGATGTCAAACAACAAGTAAGATGAAAGGAATGCAGCTCTGCCTTGTCATAAATAAGAGAGAAAATATAAGCATTACTAGATAATGACAGATAAAGAACTATAGGGGTGCGTTTCAATTCCATGGATTATATTAGTGATTTAAAAAAAAGCTATGAATGGACATTTTTCTTCCAACACTCCCTTTAATTGCTTTAGTCTGTTATAGATCTCCTCTCAATTTATTATTCCTTAGCCTCAGCCCACTTAGTGGAATTGTGTGAGTGTGTGTATGGGTGAGTCGTCTGGCATGTGCTCACCGTGGTTTGTGGCGTTGGGTTGCTGCTGCTGGGTGCAGCAGGTGTTACAGAGGGAAAGATTTCCTCCTGCATGAGTCCTCTTCTGTCCAAGACACTGAAAAGCAGAAAAGTCAAGCGATGACTAACTGCATCCTGCTCATGAATCATCATGAGACGACTCAGGAAGGGAGACAGAAGCGTTATCCATCACCGTGGGAAGACGTTACCTCGGGTATGTTGGCCCACAGAGCACCTCACAGCAGTTTTTGAAGATGTTCTTGTGGCTGTACGGGTTCTGGACTCTGTTCTTTCCAGACCAGGAACCTTTAATCTGAGTAAAACGACAAAAAAAAAACAAGTTTAGTCTCATGAATGGCTAAACAAACTTTCTGAAAAACCAACTAACATCAATCCGCAAGGTTATGTCTTTGCTCAGCTCTATACAAAAGCAGAGCTCTATTTTTAGATGTTATTCCCACAGGACTGCTGTGACCTACTAACAGATGCGTTCAGTGATTCCTGGTTTAACTCAGATTTACAGTGCCTAATAAATGAAAATGCATGCAGGGTTTTATTTCCATTTTGATAATTCAGTTTTATAAAAATCCCAAAATGGGTCTCAAGCCGACTATAATTTTAACTGTCCTGTTGTCCTGCATACCCTTAGTATAACAGCTAATATGAAGCAAAAACCACACCTTAGAGTTTGATCTTCCCTTTTTAAGAGCTGAAAACTTATTCCAGAATAATAACGCTTTATTGACGTATTCTTCAAATCACAGCAAGCAATGATAACTTCTTTTAAAAACCTGCAGCACTCTTCTACATTATTTTTTGATCTTGTTAATTTGTGATTGTTTTTTTTATTCCAGTTTTTTAGTCAATTGATCTAATCATCTTTTTTTTTTTTTTTTTAACTAAAAATGTTGGGGCAAGAAAATACTTCTAAATAATAAGCGGACCTAAAACTATTTTTTACATTCACACAGTTTAAAGTCAAGTTTATCTCAAAATATCTGACCTCTTAGCTGAACAAACAACCAGCAGGCAGTAGATTTAGGTCAACAGTCTACCCATAAGGCATTTTACTTCTGCAACCTGACATGCTCCGTGTGTGTGTGTGTGTGTGTGTGTGTGTGTGTGTGTGTGTGTGTGTGTGTGTGTGTGTGTGTGTGTGTGTGTGTGTGTGTGTGTGTGTGTGTGTGTGTTTGTGTGTGTGTGTGTGTGTGTGTGTGTGTGTGTGTGTGTGTGTGTGAGACAATTTATGGACCTGCACCGCAACAGTCAAGGTGCCTTCCCTTGTTTGCCCCTATTCCACCATCTCCGTCCCTCCTCTCTCCCCTCCTTTGTCCCTCCCCAGCTATATTTGTGGCAGCGTGCCCGGCCCCTGCAGGTATTGATGCATCTATTATTAGTCCAATAACAGGTCCTGAACCATCCGGGCCCACAGCCATAGCTTCAACTCCTGGAGCAGCGTTCCAGTGTAGGTGCGGCGCTACATCACTGATTAAATGGCAGAAATGAGGCCAGCCGTCCCACAGGATGGAAAAAGGGGGAATTATAAATTAATCATTACAACAGGGCAGGAGCGCACAATCTTGCTTTCAGCATTTTAGAACCTCCCACCACCGCAGCTGCTGATTCCGAACTAAGGAAAATAACGTCCACGCGGCTAACACTAACGCTGAGCTACGCCATCGCTGCTGAAAAACGAGCCTTTTTTACATCAGTATGACAGTGTGTCACATTTGTTTCGTCTGACCTGGATTTAAACACACACAGGAAAGTGTATGACGAGAAAGTCTGATTTGAAAAGTGGTGCATGTCACATTCAAACTAAAGATTTCCGTGTTCGGCTGGTAATATTGTTAACGGGCTACAGATTAACAGCGTCCACCTTGTGCGGTGTGAGGGAGAGTTGTTGTCAAGGAAACGGCTCTGTAATTTAGAGTTCTGCGATGCGTTTCAGAGTCAGCAGAAGGGAACCCTTAAACACATCCAACCACCCATCTAAACTCTCACACATGTGAGCATGCGTGAAGATTTTCTTCTTCCTAATCTTATCTGTAATTATTCCAGGTGGAAGGACATTGCCCTGCAAGACATTTATGGGGGATTAATGTTTGACCTGAAGTGTTTGCCAGCTTGGATTGTTCAGAATAAAAATTAAAACACCAGACTAACTTAACAAATGAAACATCTGATGGTGCGCCGTGCACTTACATCCTCGTTGGTGGTCTGGTTGAGAGAGATCAGGTAGGTGTGGAAGCCAGTCAGGCCCACCACCGACCAGAGGGTGAAGAAGCAAACCAGGAGCTCCAGTACCGTGAGGCGGAGTTAAGAAAACAGCGGCAGATGTTCCGTATCTGACACGGAAGATAATTGAGCGAACAGCAGGCGATGGAACAGTTTGCAGGAAATTCTGCAGCCTTAATGGAAGGCTGTTAGGCTCCTCACAGCCAAGAAATCAGAAACCTTTTAAACCATTACTGGTACTTTTTTTTTTTACCGTAAAAGTAAAAGAATTAAATAATTGTTGTTTTAGGTAAATACAGGTAGGGTATTTTTGGGTTGTGTTGTATGGGTCCGCTCAGTGGGGGAATGAACAGGTCATGAAAGACAATTATTCCTTTAGAAAGATAAAAAAGGAACTCACTGTGAAGAAATCCAAACCTGATAGGCTCTCTAGGCTGGATGCTAAGCTATAATTAGAAAAATCGGTCTTAGAGGGCTGAGAATGCCACATTTGAATCTATAAAACATCACTTTTCAGCTTTCTATTCTAGGAATTGGACTAAAAATAGAGGACTGAAAGAGCAGACAGACTTCTGTCGTCAGATTTTTAAAGGATATGTTCCAGGCGTTTGCTTTAAAGTGTTCAGGAAGCCATTATCAACAGAACCTGTGAACAGAGCACAAACACACATTAGTATTTTCTTTCAGGAAACACACATGACTTTATTAGTTTTTGGAGTAATTCTGGCTAATCTAAACATCCCAAAGTCACAAATAAAAAGCCCCAAGAGGCTAATAACTGACGCTAAACTACAAGAAGCCTGGCCTCTGCCTGGCTTTTCCTTTTCATTAAAAACCTTTGCAAGCATTTTCTTTTTATTAAACAGTCTTTGTACGAGTAGAAATGTCACACAGACATAAAGCGTTTAAGAGTGTTTTAAAAATGCAAATAATAATGACAAAAAGTAGTAAACATCACAACCAGCACATCCGTGGTTCCATCCCTAATTCATTAATTATTTTCTAATTGGATAATTAATCTGTCAGGACACTCACGCATGACCACATGGACGATGTCAAAGGTGAAGATATAAATGGTGAGCACGGAGAGGGACATAGTGAACAGGTAGAAGTATCGGTAGTTCCTCTTGCCCACACAGTTGCCCACCCAAGGACAGTGGTGGTCAAACCGATCTGGGGAAGAAGGACAAACAGTTCATGTGTAAAGAGTAACAGCAGGTTGTTTTTTTTTTAACCATCTCCTTTCTGCTTTAGTTTAGCATTTGTATGTATGCATGCCAGGTTTGAGACCGGACAAGGACAAATATGATTCATTTCAGCTGTAAAAGAAGTTGAAAATGGAAAATTCTAACTGTAATTGTCCTCTAAAGCAGCACAAATAAACCTTGAACTGCGGTGAAACAAGATCACATGGACAACATTGTGGTCGGAGATACAACCAAGGGCCATCCTGCCGTGACCATGTCAACGTGAACAGTCAGCATACCTGCTCACAAAAATGCCTAAAACACCCTCAGTGAGCTCTCCAAGACTCATACACGCTCATCTGTCAATTCTGCTGACTTCCAAAAGACCAATTTACAGTACCGGTAAATGTCAAGTTTTGGGCAGACATACTTCCAAACCATGAAATGTTCTAAACCTGATCAATATTCTGCATTGTGTCCATTAGAATAGATGAACGAAATACTCAATGAACTGGGATTTTCAAACAAGGTGCATATTCTGTTTTTAACTGCTACACACATGGCCAGGTTGTGTGTGTGTGTGTGTGTGTGTGTGTGTGTGTGTGTGTGTGTGTGTGTGTGTGTGTGTGTGTGTGTGTGTGTGTGTGTGTGTGTGCGGATGAGCACAGTTAAGCTAGTGTTCACAATGACAGAGCATTTTTTCCTCTCACTGAGCCTCCACTGTCTATTCTCGCAGTCCACATCTCAGTGTCTATCCCCCAGCATCTCTCACACACACACACACACACACACACACACGCACGCACGCACGCACTTCAAACAAACTGTCTGCAAAATTAACATCCCCTCTGAAGTCTGTTGGCCTATTTGTTTGCAGGTATATAACATCAGGGCAGATTTGCCCTGACTAAATACAGCTCACATTTCTATTTTCTCATAAAACGTGCTGAATTGCCTTCTCGCATCCCAAAGTATCCATCTAAAACGCTGAAAGTGACGGCGGTTCAGAGCAGCGTTCTCACCAACACAGTTGTCACAGATGCTGCAATGGGACGCGCGAGGGGGGCGGAAGATTTTGCAGGTGTAGCAGTACTTCAACTTGACGATCTGGTTGTTGATCTGAACGTTGCGGATTCGAGGAGGGGGTCTCTGGCCAGCGGGGACGTTCACGTTGGCAGCCTCTGTAAACACAGTTCACGACACGCTTCAGTACGCTGGTGCATTTATGTCTAATCACTGCTGACTTGTTTCCATTATTTTGCAGAATGTAGCGCTTTCAACTATTAAAATTTAATAGCAGACCTTACAAACCCTGATAAAGTTGTCGTGCATTTATTTTTCATGACTAACATCCAGAGGGTCCATGTTTGGGAGCCATATTGAGCCAGTACCAGCATGTTTTAATGGTAGCAGGAAAAAAAATGCAGTGGAGTTTGGACCTTTGACAGTCTGGAGATGAATTTGTTTGTGTGACCTAGGGCAGTAATCATGATGCATAAACTAAAATCCCCATGATTTGCATAAAACTCTCAGTGATCTCTTTCATAGAAAAATGTGTATAATCTGTGAGCGTTTTAGTCGATCTACAGGATGGAGGATTAGCTGCTGCAGGATAAACTATCAGAGAACAAATTAATGAGTCATCACTGTGGAACCGATGCCCCTCCCTTGGGCAGAAAGGCCCTCCGTGAGTGGCATTAAATATTCCGAGAGGATGCCTCTCTTTGTGTTAGTATTCCCTCCTGGGACCAGGCGCTAACAGGCCCAGGCTGTGACAGCATCATCTTCATGCCTGGCACTGCTTCAGGATCTGGTTTAAAAAAAAAAAAAAAAACAGAGCTGTTGCCGCCTCCTCCTCCTCCTCCTCCTCCTCCTCCACTGTCTGATTATGTCTTACAGCAACCACGCTTTGCAGAAAAATACTATAGCATCAAATATGGTCTACTAGAGAGGAACTGTTAGGTGTGTGCATGTGGCCCATGTCAGCATTTAAACCTAATATCTTGCTGGGACGTTACAATCACTGGAATGTGAACTCAAAGATGCTGAAAATAGACAATTGGTTGCCTGGACTGTTGCTATGATACTAATATCTAATCTAAAAATCTACCTAAACCGTTTAATTCAACTGTATTCTAGTGAAGAGATCTTGGCATGTAACAAACATACAGTGGGAATGTTTAAGAAAAAGCTCTGGAAATAAATGGACCAGCTGAGAGAATGACACTGAAATACAGTAGATCAACATCTGGCTCAGTTGTTAATTTTGCTGTTTTCTCTTTGTAATAAAAGTATCTAAATAAAATATTCATGAATCCAAGCACATGCTGGAAACACCGCTGCTTGACTTTTTTTCATGTAATCCCAAAATCATCTTAACAGACTTATCGACCTGATTAAAGTTGCAGAGATTGTCAATATACAAAGTATTCTGTAGTGGTCTGTAAACAGCAGGGAAGGAATTCCTTCAAAAAAATTAGAACCCCAAAGAAAACATCTCTGAATAAAGATATTCCCAAGTGCAGGTCCTTAAATACCAGAGGTTATGCCTTAATCTCTAGAAAAGGAGAAATACACTGTCATGCCAAGAGAAGACAAGTTTCACAAAATTCCTCTGCTTCCTGAACGCACCGATTTCCATCTCGATAAAGGAGGCCTCCTCTGGCAGAGCCCGAGGCAGCACCCCGGGGTCGCTGAAGCTCGTCCTCAGCAGCATGGCCATGACGAAGAGGAAGAGAAGGGCAGCAAAAACCGGAATGGTAGCAGACAGATGGACAGCCAGGTACGGGCATCTGAAACATGCAAAAAAAAAAACGAATTAAAGTACAGTCTGAAATGAAAGGAAAAAGTTTAAACCACCAGGGAGGTCATGTTTTTGTCAGCATTTATCCATCTGTCTGTTTGTGAACAAAATAATTTAATATGTTTTTAATGAAATTTTCAGGAAATGTTAGTAATGGGACAAGCAGATGATTACATTTCGGGGATGTTCTAGATTCCCGTTTTGGGTGTAAATCACAATATGTGTGGAAATGAGCTACTTGGCAGAGGTCCGTGCTCTCATAGTGCTTTTCTAGTTCAGTCATTTGCTGTTTTTGTCCCTGCAGACGGAACAAAATTACAAGAAAAAACGTGTTTATGCGCTTTCTAGCTTTCTAGCAACATAAAAAAAAAATACTGCCTTTTGTATTACGCCTAATAATTCTTTTTTAGTTAGTGTTCAGAAAAATGATACCAAGAGGTTTCCTCTGTTTGTTGGCAGGAAGGAAGTGGAGGAAATGACCCAGGCTGGGATTCACATTGTTCACTGTCTCGTTTTGTCATTTAATGGCGCTGGGACACCCAGTAAAACGCGACACAACAAGCCACAACTGCTGACAAGAACACCTTATAATAGAGAGTGATGACCAATATTAAAAAATAGCATATAAGCATTTATTTCACCAGAAAATATTTCTGTGTTTTCCAGTTAAATTATCCAGAACAGAACAGAGAACGCCAACAAGGAAATGCATAAAATTACTCAGATTTTAATCCAAAAGCCTGATCATCCAGATGTTGAGTTGAACAAGTTTCCATGATCTTTTTTTGATTTTCATGACCTGGCCAGGTTAAAAATGACCTACTTTATGATGAAAACCCTTTAGCGTTAAACTTTAAGTGTCCCCCCAGCCCATTATAGTGGAATATTCCAGTGACAAGGGCAATTTTTTAACAAAAAGAAAAGACATTTTGCTGCAGAGGACTGCACATGCAAGGGAGTGGAAACACTCTGAGGCTGTGTTGCAGATGGAGAATCAGGACAATGGACCTTAGCGCGTCCCGCCACAGCCGCCGCACTAAACGCCAAGAACACCTGATTAGGCCTATCTCTTTTTTGCCAGGCTGCTGAGATTAAGAGCCAGCAGGACAAGTGCATCAAACCCTTCCTGCTGCTCAGAACGATAACGGATGTTAGCAGCAGCAGCAGAAAGAGCTTCTCAGTGCACGCACTCACAGCTACGCTTCTGCCTCCTGCGAGGAGATCGTATATCCATAATGCCGCAATCTGAAGACAGCAGCTCCTGTACCTTGGAACACAACATACGGGATTTTAACCTGTCCATACCCGACTGACAAAGTGTTTTCACCGACAGAGCTGTAAATTATTGACCAGCTGTTTCTATAACTGCCCAGATATGTGATTCATGACTCATCCTGACCCGCAACACATTCAAAAGAGCGATGTTTTTATGGACGCTGAGGTTTTATCACTGCAAAAAGACATGATTATGGCAATATTGTCACTTTTAAAAGGACTCATAATGTGTTTATTTTAAATTAATAAAAAGAGGCTGTTGCTTCTCAGTGGAACTGACCTAGTTAAAAAAGGCAAAAAAAAAACAAAAAAAAAACAAATAATAATAGTAATGCAGGAAATAATTACAAGGCCACATTTCTGGCTCCAAGTTTAAAAAGGAAGCAGTTGAATACAATGGTACCAGTCAGCGCTGGGTGACAGGGGCTGGCCATTAGTCACAGTATGATAACGAATCAGGTACGTCAGCATACCACAACACTGACATGACAACAGCGGCAGCACACAGAAAACCTGTCGGACCGGTGCGAGCGGCTCCTCTGCAGGCCCTTTTCCCCAGTAATGGAGAGCAGAGATCAAATCAATAGCAGCGTCCACTGGACCGGGCGTTCCGAAGTGGATTCAGACGCAGAGCAGGCAGTCAGTCGATCAAGTCTAATTCCTGCAATGATGACTGGGAGGTATTCGAGGCGCACTCTATCACCGTTTCCCATCAAGTCGCCACATCCTTCCTGGATGTGGCCACTTCGTCCGCTGTCGAGGAGCAGGATGATGACGGACAATCACGCAGGACAAAACTGGGACGGGATCAGCTCCCTCTGTCCGGGTGGGAAAGATGTTGTCGCCAATGAGGTGATCAATCAGACCACCAACACACGTCCCCGCCCTTATTTACTCAAATTACCCCCCATATCCCATATCTGCCTGATGTTCTGCTTTAATTAAAACAAATTCAGGCGCATCAGCAGACATGCGACTTCCAGACTTCAACCTCCTTCTGAGTAACAACAATAAGAGATTTCTGCAATGTCTTACTGCAGTTGTGGCTCAGAGTATATTTTAACAGAACTTACTGTGATCTTGAGCTAAATTTAATCCAAACTATACCGTATTAAATTTAAAAAAAAACTGCAGGTAAATATATTTTTAATAGATAATAACCAGAATAAGTCTGTAATGGAAATGATGAACTTTCAAAAGAACTCAGTGGAAAGTGTGTGGAGAAGGTTTCTTGTGTGTGTGTGTGTGTGTGTGTGTGTGTGTGTGTGTGTGTGTGTGTGTGTGTGTGTGTGTGTGTGTGTGTGTGTGTGTGTGTGTGTTCAGACTTTGAGCCACAAAATTCCCCTTCTTAACCGTGGCTGATACACACACACACACACACACAGACACACACACACACACACACACAGACACACACACACACACACTCGAGGATGAGACGGATTTTACCGAATTAAAAATCGCATCAACTGCGCAAATACGTAAAGCTGGTGGATTTTCCCGCCGCCGTGTCATACCTCAGTGATTCCCGACATTTTACCGTTGTAGACACTTTACGCCTGTCGGGGGATACGCAAAAACACACGATCTGCTGCAGATGTGCATTAGTCACACCATAACTAGATAATGGGGGCTTCAGTAACAGCCACATAAATGCAGATCATTCTGCACTATGTAACTGCAGCACATTAAAAATATTCTTAAAACTCCTTAAATCATCTGGATCAACATGTGTGAAAGGCTGTAAATTAATAAAAAATGTTCATGTTTTCCATCTCTGATTTTAGAGGTGGTGGGAATAAACGATTCCTCCAGGGATTAAGGCGTACATCTGATCTGACGGATTACCATTACAGCCCATTTCAAGGCCATTTCTGAGAAGATGGACCACTTTCAAAAATTGATTCACTTAGAAGTTTGACCAAAAAACGAGAGGAAAAAACGACTCAAGTTCAAAAATATCATAGTTAGCCTATCAAAGTTTCATATTTAGTGTTTTCCAAATGTAATGGTTAGGAAGATTTGATAATGCTTGTCAGAAGCGTCCACATTCTAATACATGAATTTCCAGGGCTCCAATGTCAAAATCTGAAACTCCTCTAGAATTGTAGGTGCCAATAAAAATACAAGAGAAAACATCAGAGAGGACAGTCTGTCATTTGGGTCGAACCAGCCTCTTTTGTCATGCAAGAGACGGACACACAGACCGTTTTCCTGGGATTAAAGTTAGGATTATATGTTACATCACAGAATGCATTTAAGAATAATGATAATTCAGCATCTCTGAAGCCAGAGCTGGATATTTCTCCAACCAGGAAATAATTAAAATCAACAGATAAAGACCATCTGAGGAAGGCCGACACCCAACTCCCCATGAAAAGCAACATCACACCTCATCTTTCTCTCCTTCATCGTCTGAGGGCAACGTCCCCAGAACAAAGCCTGTGGAGTCCTCTTACAGATGCTCCAATCAGGCCATAAATCAAGCCGCTGCTCGTTTAGTCTGGCCTGGCAGCTGCGCTCTGATTGGCTCACAGGCACACTGGGTGGGGATGCACGACGGACAGCAGGCACGGGACTGCAGCTGCTCTGTCTCAAAGTTCATCGTCATACGCCTTCGACGTGCATGAATAGATTCCGCAATATAACCGGATACACCGGCCAAAACGCGAGGGTCTGTTTCGTCATACACACATATGCTACTCTGGAATCAAGTCAGCGTCCTGGGTGGACACACAGATGACACACTGGTCTTGCCTTCCAATTTTGTCCATTCACCCAACCTCCACATGAATGTGGAACTAAAGTGTCTGCTAAATGACCTAAATGTAAAATGTAACAAGTTGTCATGCATGTAATCCTGCTCATATTTGCAAATTAGCAAAGCGCACTGTGTGAGACATGGCCGTGGGACTGGTACTCTGCACAGTGTTGTAACCCATGCTCTGCCGTCAACACAGTTTTCCATTTTTCTTTCCATAAAAGTAAGAAGAATACATAAGAAAGCTTGAAAAGACTTAATCCCCGTCATGCTATGACTGCTCAGGTACTCTGTGCATGGGTGTGCCGGAGGAAACAGGTAAACACTGACTTGTATTTGACTTGGATTCCCTTCCTGGTCTTTTTCTTTGCTCTCCACTATTGCTCATTTCAACACCTCTGCTCATTTGTTGTAGTTTCTGCAAAAAATGTAGCCCATCCAGACAGATTTGATTTCTCTGGAAACCACCTTTTTGATAAAATGGTTGAATATTTGATTCTAAACATTCCAAAGGTGACAACACATGTAAACACAGACGGCCTGCCAGTGTTACTGTTATGAAACTGCAGAAATGGACTGCTTGATACCAGAAAAATGCAACATCACTGTTACACGACAAATTAAAGAAGGGCTTGTAGTGGTTCGAACCCATTTAGAAAACCCATCTTTATATATCAAAGATTAGTGTTTTCAGGCCAGAAACTGGATCAGTGCTATTTCCAAATGTTTCCACTGTAGGTAAACATAACACATTTATGCATTTTAACCCATAAACTTCAGCATAAATGACTTTACATATCAATATTGTTCAACAAAATCTATTTTGGTTTAATGGAGGAACGTGTGAATTGTTATTTCATCCATAAGCCAAGGTAATTCCTCAAACACGAGCTTGAAAATTTAAAAATACAGGCAAATTGAATACATTAATAGCTGCACAACAATATGATGAGAATGTAGATGTATGAACTTATAAAAATGCAATGTGCCCGTATTTACTGATAATCAAAGGCGTTTCCTCCGTCCTGAAGACATTCTACTCTTTATTATTCATCCGAGAATACAAGAATTATTGTTTTAGTCATAAAGTCTGTGAGCATATTAAACCTCAGAACCTTTTCGAGAAGAAAACTCCTCAGAGGTTTTCATCTGATATTCATCAACATGTCATGCGAGTGCAAACATTACCCTCCTGTTGTCTGCATCTAATCTCCATGTTAATAACCACCACCAGTGTCCCAAGAGACACAATTATGCTCCACTCTAATATGAACATAGTGCGCTAAAAAGCCTCCAGTCCACAGTCAGTGAAATGCCTCCTCTGGACCCTGGATGCTCCATCAGAGCAGTATCGTATCTCCCTCTTCCCTCTGGGCAGGACAACAGCTCTCTCTGTCCGGGCTGAAAATCAGAAGGCCAGTAAAGGGCACCATGTGAGAGCTACTACTTCTCACCTCTGCTCCGTTCCACAGAGGGCTGCACATGCTTGCTGCAGTGCAGAGCAGCATTCGGGGGGGGGCTACATCACTGTCCCGAGGTTGTCAGGCAACGTGGGAAGACGCCGGCGGGACAAAGACAACGAGGACAGTTGGAAAGGGAGTGGCTTCGCGCCGCTGTGTGCAGCACGGTTTGGGGTTAAACGCCGAGCGAAAGTATTTGCTGTGCTAATGAGTCCACTGGGCTGAGGCAGACCTGCTGGACAGCAGCGGGTATTAAACATTCAACAAGCTCGGTCAATCTTTCCTCTGACAGAGGCTGAATTCTGAGCAACAAAAGATGAACCCAGCAGCGTGGGGGGAAACAAATGTCTGAACCCTAACCCCAATGAGGTACAGTAGATGGCTGACGGTGCACATCTGGATGGCAAACATAGAAGATGAGGTCAAAAAGGGGAGCTGGCAGCATTAAACAGAAACTCACATCAGCATTTTCAAGTAAAACATCCAACATTTGCTAAGTTCCTAACGCTCATTGATATTTATGCAAATATGTCTATTTGACCATTTATATTGCCAACTTAAATCAACTACCGTCCTGTACCATCTAAATACCCTAATTTTATTTGTTTCACGTCCAAAACAAAGAGAAAAAAAAAAGGTTTCTGAGGATTTTTGGAATTTTAGTAATGATGTATCCTATCATATTTGATAAGGCTGTTGATTTTTTGTGTTGTAAAATATTAGGTTATGTTATTTATTAGGGCGTCTTAACAACAGTTGAATTAAGTTCTGACTTTCGACCAGGGGATGGGGGGCTTACTCGAAAGCGAAGAAGAGCGAGCAGGTCCCGATGATGAGGAAGAGGGTCAGGTAGAAGACTCCTTTCTGCCGGGCCATCATCACTCGTCCGTCGCAGCAGAAGGTGTTTTTCCCCGGCAGCTTCTCCCATTTTCGCACCTTTCGCGTTATCATCACCGCCGACATGTTGTCCCTTGCTCAGCGCTTTATTATTATTTTATTATGCTGTAAAACAGACTCGTATATCCCGACAGAACAGCGGGGTGCCATCTAACATTTCTGAAGCATTGTTTTGAAAAGTGTCGCAGTCACATAATCATTGTTTGTTAATCCATACTTTGGGCTCCTGATCCTGATCGCAATCCTCAGTGTTTGCGGGAATCGGAAGAAATCCTGAAGGTGGAGACAGATGTTTTTTCCAGTAATCCGGCCGCGGTGGCTGTTGCATCCAGAGATCGGACCTTGACCGACTGACATTCATATCATCTCGACAAATCACAAATGGACGCACGGGCGAGCAGCTCCGTGTGCGCGCACTCCACGCCGTTGCCGTGCCGCCCGGTCGGTACACATGAACGTAAAAATGAAATAGGAAAATATCCTGAATCAGCCCGTCTTGGCTGGATGGCTTGGAGCATTCAGATGTGCTTTTATTTTTCCCCACCCAAAAGGATCGGAGCTCCGTTTTAGTCAATGGCACCAGGAAACACGCCTAGATTGAAATATCCAATCTTAAAGGGGCAGGACAGGTAAAAGGAAAAAGGAACAAAAGGGAGGTTTTCAGTTTCCATTTTCATTTTAGATTAAATATCCTAACTTAACTGTTTATGAAGAGTGCTGGAATTACACAATAATTAATTATTTTATTGCAAACCCATATGCACGAATCCCAGAAGTGTTGCTGGATTTCTCCAGAGGTTTGGGTTCACTTGCATATTTCCTGTGCATTATTCTGTCTATAACCGAATTAGCCACCAATTGCAGCATTTTTTGATCTTATGTAATATCTCTGATGAAGCCAATATCAATTTATAACTATTGATATATGTATGCATCATCTTATTTATGCCATAATAAATGATGAATAGATGGATATAACCCTGCGACCCACGTGTGGATAAAGACAGAAAATGGATGGATGGATGCATGGATGTAATGACCGTGAGCCTATATGTCCCTTTATTTGTGTATTTTATATATTTTGAGGTTGTAGAAATGTAGAAAACAAATCCTCATTTATTCAAATCAATAGTCAGTGCACTCCTTTCCCCCCCAACTGTATTCAAAGGACTGTTGGGCTGAGCGAGTTTCAGCATAATAAAAAGGGAAACAGGTACACAAACAGCAAAAACTTAATTACATTTGCAGAGAAGTACTTCCATCGCGTGAGTCACTAAACATTTAAAATATATATATA
>BJFM01003309.1:43068-63989 GCA_016586285.1 Arothron firmamentum | reverse complement strand
GGGCGCGGTGAGCAGTCCATTTTAAAGGCGCACGGCGGTTTCAGTGAACGCGCCGTCGAGCTGTGCGCCGCCGTTTAAAAGCCGTTTGGTTGTGTTTCTGCCAGGAAAAGCAGCCTGTTGTCCGCAGAGACGCCTCGAAACGGGAAGAAGTCGACATTTAACAACAGGTGTGTGCAGTTTTCTTCTGGTTTTTGCCTGCGTTCTGTCCCCCTTCCAGACTTCACACTCAACCGTCTTCCTTTAATTTCATCAACAAATGTTTTGCTTGGGGGGAAAACACCACGGCGCGTTTGTGGAGCCACGTTTACGCACTTTTCTTTATCGATCTTAATTGACTTAGTGTTATCAAGCTTTGGATTCTCGTGTTAACAGTATTTTTTGGATATCCGGTTATATTTTTCCGGTTATATCGTTAATAGTAATTTAAAGTAATGTCCCAGCCTTTCTTTGCACATGGCTGCGCGTGCCAGTGCCATGCTAGCGCGGATTTTCTGTTCTTCCCCATAATTACCATTGTTATTTGCCTAGTTTCTGTTCAGCAAAACATTGTTCCACTCCGTGCGTTATCTGCTTGTCATCTGGCGCGGACGCATGCGCCATTTCCCCAAAAGCTTATTTTTGCTGAACCCAGACCCGGTCCTGCGGACAGTTGGCCGCAGGCATTCAAAGTATGAGGAAAAGGGGTCATTTAAATGTCCTCTCAACCTTTTCCTGCAGTTTACAATGACGTGTTTTATTTTAACCTCTTTAAATTAATTTGAAATGATCCTTGAATTCAAGCTGAGGATAAAGAAGATAAGCCCAGTGTTTAGTTTAAACCCTTGTCATAACCTGCCTATCTCCACCCAGTTGTCTTAAAGGGTGGGAACACTGTGATAGCCAAGTTCATGTTGTTTTTTTAAAAAAATCCTCTTCCAAACCTTTTAACCCGGCTGCGGCCTCTCCGTGGGATCTCTAAATCCTGTAACATCCTGGTCGCTCTTAGTCATTTTTCACGTCATCACTGGCCAAGCCAAAAGGTTGTTGGGGTTTTCTCACGAAGCTCTGGCCTAGTTTCGTGTTTGCATCTGGATTCCTGTGGGATCCTCAGGCAAACACAGCAGGGATGGTGACTCTGGAAATTAGGAAGCTTGAAGGGCTGTGCTGAACTTCAGCTAATTTACACAAGATCACAGAGAAACGCCGCAGCGCAAAAGTGATTCGGATCCAGATTTATTCAGATAGAGAAACTTTATTTAGCCCCCAGGAGGCAGATAAGGGGCTCAGGGTTAGATCACCCTTTTGTCACAGTTTTGGGTGTTGAGCGCTAACGTTTAGCTTTGGTCACTATATTTAGTTTATTCACAAAGTTTGGTGAGGCAGCGGCTGAGCGTGGGTAACCCACGCTGAAGGTTCTTGGTTCCAGGCACCATGCCTCAGGCTGCAGAGGGCATCAACCTGAGCTTCCTGTCCGAGTACGAGCAGGAGCTGATCCTGGAGGTGCTGCGGCGGGACGAGGAGCTGAGGCAGGCCGAGGAGAGGCGCGTGCGGTGAGAGACCGGCCCCGAATGGGCAGCTTGTTTCCCTTTTCGCCTGCAAGAGCTGAAAAGCAGCAAAATACACACCGTTCTGTCTGTTTATGTTGCCCTCAAACGTCATTGAAGCTTTCTGTCTTCTGTTGCGGTCAGAAAGTTGAAGACGGAGCTGCTGGACGTGAAGAGGAAAGGCGCCAAACGCGGCAGCGGCAAATACAGTCAGCGCAGCTGCGGCAGGTGCCTGGAGCCCATGAGCATCCTGAGCGTTTTCTCCAGCCAGTGCAAGATGTGCAAACACGACGTGTGTCAGGGCTGCCGAACCGTCCTGCCCAGCGGCTCCTGGCTGTGCAGCGTCTGCGCCAAAGAGTCGTAAGAGTCCATGTCCTCTGTCTTTGAACTAGGTGTTGGTAGTTGTTTTTGTTTTGTTTCATTGTTCAATGTGGGGGTTTTTTTTGCGTGACGCATCTGTCATCGTGTCGGAAAAGTCATTAGCATCGTGTGGGGAACGAGCTCGGTGTCCGTGACCGTTCAGTCATAACGTGGCAGCTGCAGCGGGTGTAACCCGCAGCTGTGAGCTCATTAAGTTGTGGCCAACTGTGTCGTCACGTGCGTGGTGACGACACAAGTGGCCACAGGTCTGGCTCCAGGTTCCAGGTGATGTTATCGCTTTGATTAAATGAAATTTTAGTTTTCATTCTGTAAGAACTTCAAGCCACAATTTAGCTCTGTGCTTTGGGTGGAAACTCACAAAGCTGCTTTTATACAGTAGATGTATAACAAAATAAAAGCATGAATTTAAATGACAAAAATAACCTTCAGAACCGGAACCTTCCACATGCATGAACTTCAGTTCCACTGAGGGGTTGTGCAGCAGTGAAATCAGACCCCAAACGCAGATGCACGCCATAGTGCCTTAGCCACTGACGGTTTCCAATGTTGGGTAACAAATAAATGAAATTTGCGGCTGATTCTTTAATGAAGATACTCGCGCTTGATTGCAGGGACCTGAAGAAAAGGACGGGAGACTGGTTCTACGATCAGAAGGTGAACCGTTTCTCAGCGCTGCCGGGACATGACTTGGTGAAAGTCTCCCTGAAAAAGAAGGTTCAGTGTAAGTAGAGGAAGTCATGAAGTCTGTGACCAGGAACGTAAACGGTGATTAAAAAAAATGTGGGAAGAGCGGTGTTGATCAGAGCAGCAGCCCTGAGCCTGCATAAAATCTGCAGTAACGTGACGCTGACCTTTTGTTTGGCTGTTAGGGAAGTGTCGATTTACAGCTGTTCTAAAGGTTCTAACATATTGCTTCTCTGCTTCCAGCTAAACGTGAGACCGCTGGAGAAGCGCTTTTGAGAAGCACTGAAGTGAATGCCGGCCCTCCCGTTCCTCTACCCCGAAATAAAGCCAAGGCTCCGACCGGAAGCATCAAAGGGTGAGGCGTCGCGCTTATTTCTGTTGATGCGAGGATTTTAAACCTGCATTCTTCCTCTGTCTGGCAGCGATTCCAGTGAAAATTCAGGATCCCTGGCTTCACGGGAATCATTTGAATCAAAGGAAGAGAACTGGGCCAAGCCGACGCGAAGCGACACAGAGTCTGCAGATAACGGCAGCATAATTAGCAATAAAACAGCGACAGAGTCTGGATGCGTGACCCCCGAGCTGCCAAGGTCAATACACAAACAATCCACATCATTCATGCATCATTGATATAAGCACTAATCATTCTCCAAGCAAACATCTCGAAAAAAAATAATTATTTGACTAAAAACCATCAGTGTTGTTTCAAAACATATGATTTTTCCAAGAAAAATGTGGCAGAACTAATCGACCGTTTGATGCCTGGACACACCTACAGAACCTAAAACAATATAAACAAGGCAGCGGCGCATATTTCCCAGATATTCTTGGCTAGAATTTATAAAGAACTTTTTATCCTTTTAATAAAACAAGTTTCAGATTAAATGCTGTAGCTGTATTTTATTGATTTGTGTCCTCGCGCAGGAGAGAGAACCGTTCGGTTCCCATCAGCCCACCGCACTCCAACATCGCCACCGTCACCGTCCCACTCAAAGGAGACGCTAACTCAGTACGCTGCTTCTGGGCCACACAGACGTGCTTATATCCAGATTTCAGACCCTCGTTTGCTCACCTTTCCTTCTCTGCTGTGACAGAAAGCAGCACCGGTCCGTCCAAACTCGGAAGTGGATGTTGAAAGGCTCTTTAAGAAAAGCATCAAACGAGACCCGAGAGCCAGCGGTTTGTATTTTCACATCGCTACTCTCTTATTTCACCCTCCGGTGAAAGAAATGAGTTGACACAGGTTCGATGTTTGTGAATTTTTTTATTTTTTTTTTACAAAGAGTATTTATCAAACTTTGACCTGCGTGATGGACCCGCCAGAATGGGGGACTCGATGGGGACGAGGAGCCGTTCTGTACCAGGGTTGGACACGCAGGTAGGGGAAAAAATAACATTTCCAACAATTTAGGTGACGGTCCATCAAATTGACCCTGCACCATCCTCAGCCAGCGCTGCGTTTGTTTTGCTGCTGCAGGACAATGGACAGGACGAGGATGAGGAGGAGGAAGATATTGACAAACTGGTTAGCTTCCATAAAAGATCAATGGCATCCAGCTCGTCCAGCCTGCACTCAAAGGTAGACGATCACTGGCTCCTCTTGCAGCTCGCTGCAGTCCTCTCATATCTATTTGAAGAGTAGCAGATTGTGTTTTTCAGACCGGAATTTGTAATCTGATCCATCGCATGTCACCTCAGATCAGCCTCATCAGTGAGGAAGTGCAAAACTGACACGTAAAGTCTAACAAATGTTTCTGTAGGTACCAAACCCTTCAAGGGGGGAGATCTTTGCCAATTTGTTTAATCTGACATGCCTCCTGCTGACCTTTATTCAATTCTCTCTCAATGCTAAGGCAGATCCTTCACAATTATTGCAAATCTTGGTTCTTACTGGCGATGTATTGGGGGGTGTTTTCACATTTCTGCAGAGCACGATGGGCAGCCTTATGAGCATTTACAGTGAAACGGGGGACTTTGACAGCGTGGAGGTGTGCGGAGACATCGTCTTCGCCCTCAGCTACGACAAAATCACAAGTAGCCTGCAGGTCTTCATCAAGGAGTGCCAAGGGCTGGCGTACGGCGACGCTTCGCGGCACCTTTCCAACCCGTAAGTGCAGAAAACTACTAGAAAAACTAACTTGCATGGCAGCTGGCATGACTGTGATATGATAATGTGAAGCCATGCCGTGCAGATGCAGCATTTAAAGCCCCAGACGGTAATGTTTGCTGTTGTTTGTGGACTGAAAAGGACTCAGTCTGCATGCACACTGATGTGAGCGCAGCTTTGATCAGGGAGATTTGTATTTACACAGCCTCAGTAATCACATCCCAGAGGCTGTAGCTGGAGTTTCACAGAAAACCAGCTGTTGACACGTTCTCATGGCGTTCAAGCCGAAATCTCCGCATAACACCGGCGACCTTGTCCGGCAAGAAATCTGCATGACATATTTCTCTTTGTTTCAGTTACGTCAAGTGCTATCTGTTACCCGATAAAACGCGCCAGAGCAAAAGGAAGACCAGCATCAAGAGGAACACGGTCAGCCCCGTCTACAAGGAGACTCTGAAGGTGATGCGGCTTCCCAGGTGATATCCTTGTCCTGTTGACTCGCCGTGCCTGGGGCAAACAGTGACCACACCCTGGGAGACCTCAAGATTGATATTTACACAGCAGATTAAAATAGCGCTGTCAAATATTGGTTTTAGTCACGTACGGCAGCTTTCAGCTTAAACATGGCGACAAGCTGCCGCGGAGGAAATTAGATGGGTGAAGGGGCCTGTTGAAAGGGACTGCTTTTGAATGGTTTAGTTAAAGACCGCGTCTGCAATCACGGTGTTGACACGGAGCCCTGATCCATCATCACCGTCATTCCACAGTACTCCATCAACCGCTCCCAGCTGCTCAATCGCTCCATCCTGATCTCAGTGTGGCACTACGGTCGCCTCAGCCGCAACACCTTCCTGGGAGAGGTGGAGATTCCGCTGGACAGCCGAGACCTTGACTCAACACACTTGGACCGTGTGGCGCTCATGGCAAAGGTGGATCTGTTTTACACTGCAGATCAAAAAAAGAAGAAAAAAAAACAACCCCCTCCTTCATAGTTTTATTTCATTTTCTGGAAACTCCTGGGTTTTTAAGAACGGTGGCTAAAAGAGGCCTTGTGCTGTTGTGTCCACAGCAGGCCGCTGCCGGTCCCTCTTCAGTTTTCACTCACTACAAAGGAGAGCTGGTGATCTCCCTGAAGTTTATCCCACCTAAAAAGCCGACGTTTCCCTTGACAAAAGGTAAAAACCCCACAGCTTTGGCAAGTTTAAAGTACCGTGGCATTTATTGCTGCATGTGTCGTCACCTCAGGAAAAAAGGCGGAGCCGGAGAGCGGGGGAGAGCTGCACGTCCTCATCAAAGAAGCCAAAAACCTAGTTGGAGTGAAACAGGGAGCAACGTTGGATACGTTTGTGAAAGGGTTGGTCACAATGAGGCTCACTGTTTTTCCTATGACTCTGTAAACTAACAGAAGCTGTGTTTGTGGCTCGGCAGCTACTTGTTCCCATTCGAGGCAAAGAGCACAAAGAGGAAGACCAGGCTGGTGAGGAAGAACCTGAACCCTCATTACGACTACATATTTGTTTATAAGGAGCTCAATCTGGAGCAGCTGCAGGAGATGTGTCTGGAGCTGACCGTGTGGGACAAGGAGACTCTGGTGAGCAACGAGTTCCTGGGAGGAGTCCGCCTGAGCTCTGGGAAAGGTATTTTATTATTATGTTCTTGATTGGATATAAGGTTTGTTTTTTTTTTATTATTTATTTAACTCCTAAAGATCATATAAAAAATACCAAATAAGTAAATTGGGCTGGGATTTTTTTTTTTTAATAATTTTTTTTTTTTTTTTACATCTGTTATCATACACATTCAGCCTGAGGTCAAACACATATGTGCCTTGCAAATATATAATTGGTTAGTGTGTAAAATGCCAACAGTAGAACATTATTTCAGGGACTGACTGTTGTCTGGGTGAGTTGGCTGTTTTTTGGGGGGGGGGGGTTTTCAAGTAGGCAATGCTGCTGTTACTATTTGAGTAGCCATATAGATGCAAATATAGACATGTTGGGAAACAGGTCTTGAACACTTGCAGTTTCCCCATTTTACTGTATAGTATATGATAAAGCGTTGCGCTCGTCCAGGCAGTGTTTTTCATTTTTCTTTCAAGATCAAAGGATAAATGTTGCATTTGGATTTATGGAGGATCTATGTTCTTAACACTTTGTCAGCTCTAATTTTGAATCCTCTGTTTAATATTCACCCCACAGGCAGAGTATTAATGGGAAAAGAGGAGGTGGAGATGGATTCGGTGGGAGAGGAGGTGAGTCTGTGGGAGAAGATGATGCAGTACCCGGACTCGTGGGCAGAGGGCACTCTTCAGCTGCGCTCCACCATGAAAAAGGGCAACTGAGGACAGGCCATCCTCTCACTATCCCGTGACTGAAATGAGGAGAAACTGTGAGAGGCGAGACTGTGGATTTATCTTTCTTTGAGCCGCTCAGATGGGACGTTTGAGAGGCTCGGCAGACCGCAGGGACGCTGTTGACTGGTCTGCTGCAGATCCCAGCAGACTTCAGACTGCATTCATTGGCTTGCAAGGGACGCAAACTGCAGCTTTACATATCGCACTTACACTGGCGGATAGAATCATGCACATTTTATCTCTGTATCATGTCTAATTAACTATTATTTTAGCCCTCGGTAATCGAGTGAATGGTTAAATAAAGTAATTCATTTATGCCGTCATAGACTCTTTCTGAGTATCCATGTTGATAATCTGGATCTTACTGTATAAAATGCAGAATGCATACATTCAGATTCAGCCTTTCTACTTAATACTAACTCATCTGAACTGAATTGGATGACGTTACATGTTTACAGTTGGGGCCATCTGCTCTTTATTGCAATTCAAAATCGTGCAGAGCAGCTCTGGAGTCCTTCCTTTAGATCTGCATAGAAAGGATAGATGTGCCAAACTGATGCAGACACAGTCTCTGTGTTCATTATACAATCACTTCACCTTGTAAATGGCAAAGATTTGCTTGAAAATGGTAAATGTTTATATTACTGCATGATTTTAACTCATCAGGATACCTGGTGTTATATTTTCAGGCAATAAAAAAGCAGTCGAACAAAAGAAATACTGGTTTGTTTTCATTTCTGTACAAACAGGAAAATATTTATGGTTGTTTGTTCCTACTAAATATGATAAACTAATGAGCTCAATGATGACCTTTACTGTTGTTTGGTGTTACTAATCAAGCGTGATCATATAATCAGATGATAATGTGATGCCTAAAAGACAGTGCCAGCACTTCAGTGTTGCAGTAATCACATTTTTCCACTTCCCCATCTCGGTCCCTTCAGCACCCGGTTTCTGCTTGATTGTCCTTCCTTGTCCAGTTTAAGTAATACTGATGCGTTTATCACCGTGGCAACCGCGGAGTTCCATCCAATTAGTCACAAAAGTCCCTGTTGAGCTCGAGCCTCTCCCGCTCCTCTTCATCCAGCAGGAAGTCGTCGGCGTAGGCAAAGAGCTCCTCCGGCGACAACGGGGTGATGAAGCGCTCCCGGTCGGCTCCGCGCTCGTCCAGCAGCAGCATGCTGAAGTACGACCTGGAGATCTTGTAGACTTGTCTGCAGAGAAACAGCTTTGTAGATGAGGCTAATATAAAATGGGCGATCCAAATGGAAAAGAGCCATATTGGAACCAAAACGTCACTCTGGAAGATGATAAAACATTCTAGGAGAGGAGCTACAGAGCTGAGCGATAACTCTTGCATTCAGGGAGAGCAAGATCTGGCCGCCAATCCACCCAGGCCACTTTTGCTGCTCTTAAATAACGTGCTGCCAGATGAAATACTGCTAATTATACTCTAAATCTGCACAATTTCATGCTGCTCCTATCTGATTCGAATGTTTTCTCTTGAGGCTGAGCTTCTCATTTGTTGAGCAGCTTTTGGATTTATTGTTTGGAACTATTGATTTCATTTTAATTGCAATCAGATGATCCAGGGATGGAGTAGTAAGTCTCATAATCAGAAAAATTAGGTCATTTAACCACTAGTGCTAATGAGGCTAACTCTGGAACCCACCATCAGCAAACTAACTGGTGCATAAGTGATGCTGGATCTACCTGAGACCCTCGATGACCTCGGACTCCAGCGGTATTTCTTTAATGCGACCCGTCTCCTGTGGCGGCGAGCCCAGGAGCTCGATCAGCGTTATGCGCCGCAGGTCCAACCCGCAGTCCGCCTTCTGAACGGGAGGAAGGAAAAGGATCTGAGTAGGTTGAGGCCGTTAGTGGAAGGTGTGAACCGGCACACCGCCTCACTTGTATCATGATGTTCTGCAGCTGGTAGTCTGGATCGGACATGTTGGGCGCCGACAGGATCAGCAGTCTCCTCTTTTCGTAGAACTGATCCAGGAGAGCGCCCAGCGACTTCACGTCCGCCTTAATCTGCAGCGCTGCAAGCACACAAAGTCGTGATTCCCGCCACTTCGACGCTTTTCGCGGGACTCGAGCTCGTGGGCGCGCAGCTTCCAGCCGACTCACGTTCACACCGGGCGGGCTCTCCGTCCCAGTCCCCGCTGAAGAGGCAGACGCGGCTGGATATTCCCCGCAGCTCGTACCCTCCGTCGCAGCGGTACTCGCATGTCGCACCGTAGTTGTTTCCGTCCGAGCTGCAGGTGATGTAACCGTGCAGAGGCGCAAACAGAGTCGGGCATCTTCTCACTGGATGGGGAACCAGAGACACGATGCGAGAACAATCCTGAGGTTGGTTTGGACTTTTGCTTTACTGAATGTGGTTCCCCAGTTTGTTATTTAATCACATTTTCTCACCTGAATCTTAGAAACCTGAAACAAAATCATGATAACTTAAATGACAATCTTCTGACCTCAATCACAGCATGAACATTTCTCAGAGCACTGGCAAAGAAACATTTTAGCCAACCTCATTTTGAAATAAAAGAGCAGCATGTACATAACACACTGACAATGTTGAAAATGGATCTGATTATTGCGACAAGATGGTAAATTAGGTTTAGAGCGTTTAACTTACCCTCAATTCGCACAATAAACTTGCAGCCAGCTCTGTTCCTGGCCAGATCGTACACTTTGTATCGGATTATGTTAGGTCCCTCTTTAAATTCCGTCCCCGGCTCCTGGCCCACTAGGATCACTCTGCAGAGAGGTGACAGTAAACCACGAGAGTTCTGCTCCATCTGATCAAGAAAGAAAGAAAAAGAGGGACATACTCCAGCGATTTATCAGCGGTATCTGATACCACCGGCGGGTCCCAGTTCACCACGGCGGTGAGTTTTCCAGGTTCCGCAGCCTTCAGCCTGGACGCGGGACACTTAATCCTGGGAGGGTCCATATCTGAAATATAGAGGCGGAGACTCAGGAAAGTGAGTTTATAAAACAATGACAGGAAAAACCGTGAAGCTGCGGCACAGATGGTCTGAAATTAGATCTGCATCGTGGTTGTAAATGAGAGGATTTTATTATATCCACAAGCATTCTTTCCAGCATGGCTGCAGAAACATGACGTGCATCTACATTTATTTTAGAAAACGCTAAACCCTAGCGGCTGGGCATTACACCCGCAAGCAGGGAAGATCTCCATGTGGACGGATTCTTCTCACGCACCTGTGCACACCGGTTGCACTCCGCTCCACGACCCCCCGGGCAGACAGGTGCGCGAGTATTCCCCCTCGAAGCGATATCCAGGACTGCAGGTGAAGTCGCACCTGGAGTCCACTTCAAAGCCACGCGTGCACGTGTACCTGCCGTGTGGAATGAGGTGGAGCACACGGCAGCGCATCTCTGGAACAGCAGAAGGGCACTGTGACAGCAGCACGCGCTCACGCGCGTCTCCTCCGAAGTGTCAGAGTTGGCACGTACTGCGGCAGAAAGCCGTCCCGGACCAGCGCCGGCTCTGGAGGCACCGGATGGAGCTCTGGCCCAGCAGTTTGTACCCTCTGTCGCACTTCATCTCACATCGGGACCCCAGAGTGCTCCTGTAGCGGCCCCCGCGAGGAGAGTAGCAGGTGGCCTCCCCGTTGGTCAGCCTCACAGAGTGGCACCAGAAAGGATCTGTGCACCAAGCATCAACGATAGCGACAGTTGTCATCAGATGCCTGATCTATGTTCAGATCAATCTAAATTATTCTATTCTTATATAAAATAATGACAGCTCTATATGAAGAATTTAACGCCGGATTCATTATCTGTACTTTTGTAGTCCAGCTGAGGAGGATGGTCTTCTTCAGTAACCTCACTGTAGGTTTCTTCTACCATGGTCCCCATGGCAACTAAAACAAACAGAAAGCAATATATTAGAAGCATGCTTCTTTTGATCATGAGTGTTCAACAACAGATCAGGCCTAGGCCGACCTCCATGCACATGAAACATCCCCCATAATGGCTGTTCCTTAGCTTCCCTTCAGGTTGCTTGAGCTGAATTTATTCCAGTAAATAGACCCCAGGTCCCACAAATCAGTGACATCATGGAGAGACCGTGACTGGCATGGATCCGGCTGGTTCCTTGTCAGACTGGTTTACAGCTTTATTCTCTTCATTTGTGTCCACGCATCACTTTTTATTACACAAGAGTTCCCTGTCTTTGCATCCTCAGTGCTCAGCATTTGCGGTTGAGACGCTTTGAAATCCTGAAAATGTCTCCAGGAGTGGAGCTGAGCAGAAACTTTCCAGTGTGTCAACTCCCCACCCACCCCACCCCCACCCCCACCCCCCATCCCCCCCACGGCAGACCGACACTTCAATTTTTGTCTGATCCTAAGTGATCCACCCTTTTCTGGAAACTTTTTCCAGAAACTGCTTCATCAGCATTTTATTTTATTTTGTTATGATAATGAGCCAGATGATAAACTCAGCAGAACTTCAGCAGAAGCTCCCCCGAAAGGAGAATTACAGCAAGGAAACATTAGAGTCATCATCAGCCTGATGGGCTGCAATGGTCTGCGGTGTTTCAGTCCACTCAGAGAGTCTCATTCAGTAATAACAGTCACATCGCCAACATCCCTTTAATCTAAAGGAGGTTTCCTCGGTAACTAGTGGGTGTCATTTTTCAAGGTATAAATCAATGGCTCATCCAGAGGGTTTTGAAGACCTTTAGGTAAATAAACTGTTCAGTTTGAGCACATATCTCCTGTTTTTGACAAGATACTGAAGAGCTGCATGCTGGAAAACGTTGCGAAAGAGCTTTAAAAAATTAGCACATCTGTATTTAATACTGGTTCCAGCTGTTGCTGGGAAGAATGTCATCTGTCAGTGCAGATATTAGTGATTTAAAGCTATAGTAACTAATAGTAAAGTAGCTTTTAACGTGACAAAACCCTTCAGGATGAGATTTACCACAGATTAAATAAAGTTTTAGATTTAAAAAAGTGTCAAAAGACGTGGAATCTTGGACTTTCTTTTGGTCTACTAATAAATCACTTTCGACGACTTTTACTAGTTTATTGTATTTACACACATACCTGTGAAGAATAAAACGAGCACAGCAGCAAAACGTGTGATGTGCATGTCAGAAACGCTGTGAAGAAACTCCTGGAGAGCTAAAAGTGTTCTTGACGCAAGCTGATGCAGATCCACCCAATGAAAGACGACGCTAGAATATAATCCACAGAAAGTTCACAAAAGAATATAATTTTTCTTCTCGAAGACAAGCAGGCTCGCCTCACTAAGCCGAACTTTTTGTAAAGTCGTGATCCTTTCACGTCCTCATCCTTAGAACCACGTGGTGGCGCTATTTTCATTTCCTCCCACACCAAAACGAAGGCGTTTTTTTCCCAGAAAGAGAAGCTTGTTGCACCAAAGTAATCATGTTAGAAAAACTGAAATAATTTATGTGATTTGGAATGTAAAAAAATGGGTTATTTGTTATATATAAATCAGATTTGTCAAACGTCACGTCAACTCTGAAAAACATCGTTGTAAAGCTGGAAAGCGCGTAACAGGAAACGGCGATGCTGCTCTCAAAATAAAAGCATGACCTAGATTTTAGTAAATGTCAAAGATATTTTGGCTGAAAACAAAATACCAACTAAATGCATGAAGGAATTCATACAAGATAATTCGATTCTGGTGCAGAAGGAGGTAAAAACTGTAAACAAAAGAAGAAGAAAAAGGTTATGACTGCCACAGAACGCAGATTCTGAAACTACACAGCGAAAAGCAGAAGTGATGTTGTTCATGTGGCGGTATCATACATAATAAAGAATTTTTTAATGATATAATGGATTCCATGTTTATATGAAATAAAAAAATAAGGTTTGAAACCAATGCAGATTGCTTTTTTTTATTTTGAAAAGTTGCACATTATTTCGAGGTGCTTGATGACTGCAACTGTGGTTTATGCTATATAAAAAAAGCAACATTTCATACACACACATACTGTATCTTAAATTATTGAAAACGGTCTGTTTTTTGTTTGTTTTTTCCCCTCTTTTCCCGTTTTTCCTCCAGTGTGGGGGGGACAGCAGCGCCACTTCCGCCTCCTTTTTGGAGTTTGACCATAAGGGTTTTTTTTCCCCTCTCGGCTGCTGAGCGAAGTGAAGTAAGTTTTCTACCCTCACGACTTTTTTTTAATTTTCGGATTAAAGTTTACGCCATCCCTCCATCATGTCACCACCGTCTCGTCGGCTCCAGACGAAGCCGGTGATCACCTGTCTGAAGACTTTTCTCATCTCCTACAGCCTGATATTCTGGGTGAGTCCGGCTGACACGAAATGGGGGAAACAACAAGCTAAAGGAGCAACAATGGGCTAAAAAGCTAGCTACGCTCATCTTTCAGTCGCGACAGATGGATTCAAGTCTGTAAATACACACAAGTGGAAACAAATTAATTGCCGCTCGGGCGTTAACCTAAAGAGCCACTTGTTGAAAATGGTCCCAACTTTGGCTGGATGAACGTTTCTCCAGAACAACCCCTGCGGGCTGTTTCTGGGGCTAACCGAAAAAAACACGACCCACTTCTCCAGTCATGTCTGATTCAACAAATACTTGCTGCACCGAAGCCAGAATTCAATCCGATCATTCTCGATTTAGTGGAAAAACTGTTTGATGTAAAACACTTGAGGTTACGGGTTTCTATGTGTTATTGCTGTGATTGAAATCTCAGCAGTGGAGTGGATGGATCTCATTTGAACGACTCGTTCTGTACGATTTCTGCACTTAAGTTGGTTAAGACTTTACAAAAACGTCTGACTTTGCAATTCAAATAGTTGCTCGTGGAGAATGTTAAATATTAATGGAGTATAGGCTGCGGTCTGCTCAGCTGTTGTTTAGTAGAGGCAGTCTATGTTACAATCACAGCAGTCTGTCTGCAAAGTAAATGTCGGTCATCGGACTCCTGCAGACGAGACGAGGTTGTCTTTTGGGATTCTATCATCAGGTTTCCATCAGGATTTTTTTTTTATTTGTTTGTTCTTAATCTCTTAAGTGACTGTAGTCCAAACATGAACTCCAGCGCCCCCGAGCAGCTTTGAAGAGCTCAGTGAGAGGATCTCACCCGCTGATCTTGTCCCGTCAATTTAATCCGGCAATTAACTTGCACCTTTTTTTCTAGAAATTCCTGCTGGATTTTTACTAGTTCCCACAAATGTGTGAAAACGTACGTGGCAGTGTTCACAAATGCGCGTGTGAAAATAGCCTCAGCCACATTTGCGTGGACAGAATGTGTCCAGGGAGCATCAGTGTGATGTTGGAGGGATGTGCACACCCCTGGCAGCGGTCATGAGAGGAGCCTGGGGGCTGCGGCTGTAACACGGAGCGCAGGCCAGTGCTGTCCCCTGGACGTTTATCACTCGCGGCTGGTCGAGCCCAGGCCTCCTGTGGGCCTGTTGACCCGTGTGGGCCGTCCTCCTACTGCAAAAAGCACAGATGGAGCGAGGAGCGGGGGAGGGTCCCAGGTGAGATTCCTGTATTACGCTGATGGGGTGATTCTTCAAACCCTCTGCAGCATCTGAATTATGATGGAGGTGAATTAAAATCCATGTATTTTAAACCAGGATGATGATTCAGAGGCCCTCAGATCTGATAAACACCTTCTCGACTGGAGCTGAAAGCTTGGGATCATCGACCTGGGGCTTTAAACCCGGGCCGCCGTGTCAGACAGACTCCGTTAACCCTCTCACATCTCCCACTCTGTGATCTTCAGTTCACAGGCGTGATCCTGCTGGCCGTCGGCGTGTGGGGGAAGGTGAGTCTGGAGTCCTATTTCTCTCTGGCGTCGGAGGACAGCACCAATGCGCCATATGTTCTCATCGGGACCGGGGCCGCCATCATCATCTTTGGCCTGTTTGGCTGCTTCGCCACGTGCCGCGGCAGCCCGTGGATGCTCAAACTGGTCAGTGCTGCTGCAGAGCTGCGAGTCCTTTAACGCAGCTGAAGTCTCAAATACTCCGTGTGTGTGTGTGTGTGTGTGTGTTTCCTGCAGTATGCCATGTTCTTGACCTTGATGTTCCTGGCTGAGCTGGTAGCCGGGATCTCGGGGTTCATCTTCCGGCACGAGGTGAGCTGATCATCCAAAACATCCAGATAAGCGATACGAGACATTTAAATTTCCAACACTGGCCCGTAAAAACGCCGTTAATCTGCCAGGAAGACGCCCTTGATCTTATTGTTATGCTGCTTTTAAATTGCCGCCCTCCTAAATTTGTGCTCTTCCCGGATTATGGCGTGAGGAACGACGACAACCGTGACGTCATTTCCTCAACCACATCAGGAGCCTCGTATCTTGTTACAGCATCTAAAATGAACGTCTAGATTTACTGCTTTATTGTCGGTTTCCGCCATCTGTCCAAAGAGGCTGAGCTGTAGCGTCACAACAGTAGTCGGGTCTTTATGGTGTTTAGAGAGTCATGGAGCCTTTTTTACTATCACTTCACCTGTCCTGACTGTGTTATTTGTGGCTTGACGGATGGATTGTTTGCTTTTGATCCTCCAGATCAAGGCAAAGTTAAGGGTTGCCTTCAAGAAAGATATGATGTCCTACAACAGCTCCGACAGCAGCTCTGTGGTGGACTCCATTCAGCGATCTGTGAGTGGGCGGTTTTCCGCCTCCCTAATGGTGTTGCTCTTATCTGTGTCACCGTCGGCTAACAAACTGCGCAGCACTTGTTTGCACAAGGTTGTTTTTAAAGGATAAACAGCGGTGCCGCAGCACTTACTGAGCTCGCCTCATCTCGTCGCTGCACTTTGTGTTTCCATTAGCTCATCCTGGTGATCTGCAGTTGTGTGTGTGTGTGTGTGTGTTTTTTTTTATTTTTTTTAGAAAGGAAAACTAAAAACCCTGAGTTTTCCTGACTTTGCTTTCTGCCTAGCTGCATTGCTGCGGGGTGCAAAACTTCACGGACTGGAGCGAGACGCCTTACTTTAAAGAGAAAGGCATCCCCACCAGCTGCTGCAGAGACACCACCAAGTGTTCACCGGAGACCCTGAAAGACCTCGACACGGCTGCCGCAGTGGTGTTCACAACGGTGAGTCCGCCGCCCCGGCCTGAGCCGGGATTCTGAAGACCTGAGATCCCAAACCTGTAGGTTCTGTTTAAAAAAAAAAAAAGGGAAAAAAAAGAACAAAGCTTCCGACTGATTTTCGTTTTTGTTTGTTTCCAGGGCTGCTACACGCTGGTGACCAACGTCATGGAAGCCAACCTCGGAATCATCGCAGGGATCTCATTTGGCATCGCGTTCTTCCAGGTACCCTCCGTCTCCCTTTCACTGCATCTAACATCTTCTGTTGGTGCAGTCAGCCAACATCTGGTCCTCACAAGCATCCCTTGGTCACAAACACCAGTAAAGCTGGAGAAATAACACAGAATTCACATCCACCCCTGTGTGGAGCTGAGGTTCATGTACAGTGGGACGTGTATGTTGTCTGCGGTGTCCAAATGTCATTCGGCTGTTTACTGCTCCCTAATTGCATCTCACACAGCCTGTGTAGAGATAACTGACAATATAAATCCCAGATAAAGAGACTCAAGATAAACATAGCCACAAAAACAAGTTGATTTGCTGAACCATCACCATATAAACCTGATTTCAGCTTGTCAAGAGTTTACACAACACACAATAGGGCAATTTAATTTATCTATGCATTTATTGTTGGCGTGGGTAATTTATAGCCTGCGTGAACAGTCACGTGAAGAGCAGCTGGGATCATCAGTGCCTACAAGATTTATTAGTGATTTATAAGGAGCAAAGGTGCAAGGAACCAGGTCACCGAAGCTCAAATCTTCAAGGATTCATTTGTATTTGGATCAGCTTGTTATATTGATTTTTCCTCTCCCTTTATTAGCTCATTGGCATCTTCCTGTCCTGCTGCTTGTCTCGGTACATAACCAACAACCAGTATGAGATGGTTTAACCGATTTGACTTTTCCCTGGTGAGTTTCATGGACTTTGTTTTTAAATCTCGACCAAACGCATCCTTGTAGTCGCAAGAATAAATGGTCCTTTTTTTGAAATGTTCGAAACGCAGCTGCAGATGTTGGCTTTGACGCTGCTGTCTGAACACGTCTCTAATGTGTGTCTGGCGTGTGTCTCCACAGGTTCCTGAGGGGGGCAGCTCTCGATGTGAAAAGAATTGACTCTCCTGTGATCACCTTTTTTAAATAAACTATCTTAGCTGATGTCATTTTAGCAAAGGGAAACACACCCACTGCTGCTTTTATTCAGCACAACAGATAAGAAACAAGCAGAAGGGAAACGCGTTGAAAGGGATGCCAGCTACAGTTTAGTTTGACCAAAAGTATAAAAGGGACCTGGACATTTCAGACATTGTTACCCGTGGACTTTAATCCGTAATTACTCCTTTTTGTTGCCATTGTATTTCTTTGTAAAATGTAGACGGCTTGTTTTTTGTTGTTGCTAACCTTTAGCCCGTAGCGGAGCAAATGGAAAGTAGGTATTGTCATAAATGTTAATCTTTTCTGCCGCACTATGTGGATCTCTGTGTAAATCAAGCCGGTGTAATCTGAGAGGCTGATGAGGACTCCGCCCTGAAATCAAATGTGTGTATCGGCAGGACTTTATCCTGTAGGTCAGTATTGTTGAAAATGCGAGCTAATGTAAACTTTCAGTGTATCTTTTTTTTTCTGTGAATGCATGTTAAATATTTGGGAGGAAAAAAAATAAAATAAAATAAAGATGGTTGTATCTGAACAGTGTTGTGTGTATGAATGTGTGTGTGTGGTCATTCTGATATAAGATGATTTTATGAAATCACGTTTTTCTCACGTGTTAGTGCTGGTATGTGTATGGATTCATTTACTTTCAAGTAGTGTTTTATGGCTCAATATTATTTACTTAATAATTCTACTGTAGCAGTGGTGCCTTCAGGGATCTACTTAATAATAGTTTCTTATCAGTCAGTTCAAACTGCACCCAGAATGTCTTCCTTTCGATCTCAGCAATTCTGGAGCAGCCCAGTGAGTTATAAAATGTCTTCAATCAACAAGTTCAGATTGTATTCATCACGTCCACATGCACGAACAGGTGTTCGCTCAGGAGCCATCTGTGGCAGGTGAATCGCATATCGATCAGCGAGTATTTTAAAGCTCACCTGGGCTACATGTCAATTTCATGTTAATGTATGCTGGTCCACTGCCTGACGACCGATGCACCACTGTGAAACGCCATAAAGCTGCACAAATAAACAATTAAAGGAGAACAGTAGCGGAGCCAGTGGAAGACACAGAATGGGTGATGTTGCGGCCCCTAACCAGCAGGTGGCACTGCGGTGTAATTAACGTTTAAAGCGTCGGTTAAGAAAATCAGGGGGGAACTGACTTTGATGTAGGTTAAAAATGTCAAACTACACGCCTGAAAAATCACAAATTCCTCGCTGCTGCCTTTATGCAAGGCAAATGACCAAAAAAGAAGATGAGAAAGTTCACAGATGAAGATGATTGCTGAAAGGCCGGACAAATATACAGTATTTTGCAGCAGCAGTGATCTCAGTTCCTATTGGTCCTCATTCGATCAGATCAGTCCAGAGACCGCCCACCTTTCCTGCGGCGACCAATCAGCTCCAGAAACCGGGAACAAATGGGTGGAGTTCGTCGCGGACATGTTCCGACCTCAACCGGCGTCTGCGGTATAAAAGTGGGGCTTTACAGCCAACTTGTCGGGGGAATTTCTGAGTGTTCTTCCCGGCTGGACGCGTGGAATCGTCTCAATCTGGTTAAAGGACGACGTACGCGAGGAACTCTTCACCGCAGATTCCTTAAGGTCAGTGTTTTGTTTTTTAAGTCCTGATCAGAAAGTCAAGGTCGGATTAGTTTGATTCAGGCATTGCAATGCGGCAAAACCTAGGTCTGGGCTAATGCCCCTAAACGCATCCCAAGTTGCCCATTTTTATTACCACAACGCATGTACACTGGTTCTCATTCTTCCTGCTCCTCATATTGCTTCTGTGCGTCGTGCAGATTATCCAGCTCCGCCTGTAACAACAGCCACCTGTCAGCCGCACGCCATAACGAAGCCAAACCTCAAAGCCTTCAAAATGATGCAGATCAACAGCGACTCGGCCAGCAACAAGCACTCCCTCATCAACGTCATGCACCGCTTCATGGCAGCCGCCAACAACATGGATGAGACCATCATGGTGCCCAGCCTGCTCAGGGATCTGCCCCTGGAGGAGCAGGCGGTGGGAGAGGTGGAGGCCAACAACAACAACAACGAGCCACAGTGCGCCAACAAGCAGAGGGACATGTACGAGCACTACCTGCTCCTCAAGTCCATCAAGAATGACATGGAGTGGGGTCTGCTCAAGAGGGAGGTGAGCAGCGGCTCCAGCTTCTTGGAGATGGCGGTAAAGCAGGAGGAGCGGGAGACCGTCACCGGGGACGCGCCGCAGGAAGAGAACTCGGACCTGGAGCACCAGTTTCACTTCCACCTCAGAGGACTGTTTGGAGTTCTGTCCAAGCTCACGCTGCAGGCCGACCACCTCACCAACAGATACAAGAGGGAGATCGGAGGCGGGAACTTCCTGAGATAGAGGTCGGCCTTCATTGTCGCCAACTTTTTTTTTTTTGTTTTCTGTCTCTCTCCTATGCTCAACTTGCACAATAGGGGTTTGTTGGAGGAGAAAGCCACCTCGGCCAACAGAATAGCCGCTTTGTGACTTCACTCACCCCCGCAGAGACACTCCCAACTTCCCCCTGCAAACATAAGTGAAACCAGTGACACCTGCACGCGTCCGCTCTGCCTGTGTGCTGGGGCATGGACAACCCCCCCGTGACCGGTGGAGGTTTATTAAAGTCCAAAGGAAGCACAGCTCTGGTTTAAGCAGAGACCTGCACTCTGTCCTTTTTCCTTTTCAAGTTTGGTTCTGAATTTGGCACCAGAATAAAAGGTTTGATGTAGGAGAAATTGAATACTAGCTATTCGGTCCCTCCCTTTTTTTTTAAGAGATTTTAACGCTGAGCTGAAGGGCTCTTATCTGCAGAAGTTTTAAACTGTTCCACTTTATTAGTGCAACATGGCGTGCCTTGACTCTTTTATAGCCTCTTACGCTCTTTAGTTATGTCGCCTGTCTGTTAAACATTTCAAGTCATGCAGGAAAAAACATGCCCTTGTATTCAAAGCCAATTTTATATTTGAGCAAAAATGTAAAACTGAAATAAATAATTGGGAAATTTTACATTTGCTTCCTTTGTTACTGTGTGCCGGAAATGACGCCATCCTGATGCCTTCCTTTCGCTTGGTGCAAGAATGTGTCTCTGAAAGTATCAATGCGTGCACGGACGTGTTGAGCTGAACTCATTATGTTGGACTTCACAATGTTAAAAAAAAAACAGGAAAAAATCCTGTTGCCGCTGTTTAGACTTGACGCGTGTTTTATGCAAACGGCTGCCTGTGCAGGCAAATCAGCTGCATGTTTAGATGGAGACATCCTGCAGCTCCGTCTGTCCTTGCAGGTCAAACGTAGCTAATTTCAATTTGAGCCCCGGCCCGAAAGCAGCGCGGACTCCAGGCCTGCACCTTCCCTCCTCCCTCTGCAGGACGGGGGCTCGCTACCGCGACCTTCGCACACTGTCTCCATACATCTCGAGCCTTGGTCACCGGTTGGTAAAACCTCCTTAGCAACAGTTCCACCACGTCCAGCCAATGTGCTGAAACCCCCCCCTTACTACAGTGATTAAGGTCGGGCTACCATGAAGGGCGTTTGGGAGACCAGCTCGTGGTTGGATAGCGGGGAGTTTGCCGGTGATGGGTATATGTGAAACGTGCTGCATGAGCCCCGCAGTAATGTGCTTCCATGC